>JANHFL010005745.1:69526-81386 GCA_032468155.1 Oxyrhabdium leporinum | reverse complement strand
GGAGGATCTCACTTCCAAGAATTTAAAGTCTTGAGAGTTTCTATTAATTTATTTATTTATCCCCAGGGCTACCTGTTCCTTCCACATCCCCCATCACAGTTTGATAGGATTCCCTTTGGACTGTATACAAAGGAAGGGTCTGCCTTTAAATTAAATGAATATAGGATCTCTGATTTCCTCACTGTTATATTAACATATTTATTTCCATCATTAACTAATACAACTTTCTTATGCGTAAATTGTGCCATTTGGGCAACATAAGCACTCCTACCTACCTCTAAATATATGTATTGGAATAGTGAGGGGTACCCAGAGGATGTGATGAAAGATATCAAGATGGCAGCAGGTGGCATTTTGACAGGGCAATCAAAATCCTGGTAGTTTTTCATGTTCATCGCATAAGTGTGACAACATTTGAAAAAAACATGAGGAACTTTGATCATAACATCATAGCCACCACCTTAACTTTCTTTGCACACGCACTGCAGACACCCTGGGAATAATGATGGCAGATAATAATTTTAAGGGTTAAAATAAAGATCATGCCATTACTAGCCATGATTCATATCAAGCTTCATATCTCATCAGATCTTCTCACTTATACTGTTTATATAAATCTAAGTATTGTGGCATGGTCTTTTTGTTTTGGTTTTTTTTTTGTGAATTCAGGTCATACTTGTAGAGGACAGTTCCTTTAATTCTCCTAACAGTATGCAGGCATAAGCAGGCAGGCATTAGGAGCCCAGAGATGCTGATGCTGCTGTGGTCAATGACATGTCTTAGAAAGGCTCATAGAGGCAAATGGCAACCAGCTTAGACAGAAATACAAATTATCACAGCAAGTAACTTAGATTGATCAAGATGGTCTGCTCCAAAGATGATCACTTTGAAGCCATCAGTCGTGAATCCCAACAAATGCCCAAGAATGGAGACAAAAGAATAAGCAGCTTAAATCAATGGTCAAATGGTTTATAAATGACCAGTTCATTCACATAAAAAAAAAAAGAAGCTGTAGCAGGAGAGCCATGGACAGTGTTGCAAAGTCTGCTTGAACGTGAATGTTTAAACAGCAAGCCCTGCCTGTTCTGTAAGTAATTTAAATGAGGGCCAAGAAGAAACAGGAAAGGCATGAGCGTTTCAATTCTTTGCTGGAAACAACTGAAGTGAACTGGTTCTAAATCAAAGGCAACCATAGTTTAGCACTTCTGTTTGAATGGTATCTTCACTAACCCCTCTGGAAAAGACCAGAGATGAATCTGACTTTAAAATATATTAAAAACTGATCAAGAGCAGGGATGGGGGAATATCCATAGGAGGGCTTTGTGCAAAGTCAAAAGCAACTCCTGTCCCCTTTCGTCCCAGAATGTTGGCGCCATGTAAGGACTCAGTCTCTTAACTGCAACCCGTCTTTGATGCATTTGAAACCACAGTAACAATAGTCCAGATGCCGGGCTACTTTGGAAAAGACAAAGCAATAACAGCCAGATTAATAGCAAATCAATTGGTAAGTTTCCAATAATCAGTAAAAACAGTTAGGACCTTCTATATATTGGCATGGTGACCAGATCAGATAATGCATGCTACTATTGTGTACTGCTGCTACGATGAAAAGTTATATGGAACCATTTAAAGCCGAATTGCTAGAAACCCCCAGCTTAAAATTTGCTGGATCTGCAGATTTACACCACCAACATATGTGATCTGTGTATGACTTATCTATTCACTACTTTTTTTCCCCTCAAACCTGTTTTGCCATTGCAATCTGATGAAATCTGCCAAGTTCTTATTCAGATACTCTTAACAATTAGAATCCTGAGAACTATAGTTTCATTTCAGCTATTATTTATTAACAGTTGTAAATTAACATTTCCTGTAATTCTTTCAGGAGAAGCAGCATTATCCAAAATACCTTCCTTTATTTCTGTACAGCAGTTTTATCATCCAAGAAACAGTTTTTTTTTATCATTTACTATAAAGGTAGAAAAAAGGTTTGGAATTGATGTTCGCATTCTTTTGTAGAATAGACACTGATTATTTGGGGTATTAATTCTGCAGTTGTACCCTGTCATCATACAGGGTTTTTTTTAATTATCATTTGTTTAAAGATAACTTGCAGCTGTTCAGGAATGCTAAGCCTAGTGATATTCAACCATGTGCTGAGGGATTTCTTCAGTGCATTCAGTGTAGATCTGTATAATTTTATATTCCTTTCACCTTAAGCAGCACAAGGATATTACTGGAATTACGGCAACTGAAACTTTTGATTAGGAATTAGGCTTCAAAGAGATTTGATCCTCATTGGAAAGGCTACCAATATGCTTTTCTCAGATGACTGATTTTTTTCTCTATATATTTTCAAGAGCTGAATCCATGGGAAATCTAACCTCCCCAACAAAATACATGGAATTGTCCTCGGACTGATAAGCAGCACATTACATTTTTAATAACTTTTTCTGTGTAGTTTAACATAAGTTAGCCCGCGGACTCCACACATTGGTTCAGCATGATGCTGTTCTAATGTGATTGATTCACTTTCAGCTCACGAGATGTCCAAATCCACACAAAGAAAGACTTCATGATAGAATCCATAGTGAATGGGGCTATCTGTTAAGGTTAGCTATGGATGAGTATACATTTTATTTATTGATTTATTAGGCGTATATCCTACCTTTGATTCAGAAGCTTGAGGCCGCATGTATAGCATCCTAGAATTTGACTTTCCTTGAGTTTCATCCATTCCTTAATGACTGCACCACATGAAATCAACGAAATGAAATCAGTTTAACAATTAAGTAAAATGAAATCGATAAAACATTTTTCTACAAATCAGTTTTCGTAAATGTGGGGGATGTGCTGAAAGACTTAAGTTTTTGACATAACAAGCTGCGTTATTGGGGGTAGTTAAATTCTAGTTCAACCAGCACAGTTTACGAGGTGACTTTGTATTCTCACCCTAATGTGCCACCCAGGATTCTTGCTGTGAGGGAAAATAGGAGGAAAGGGCGTTACACAGACATGATTTATGTCAAATAGACATAAAGAAGCAGTGTGACATGAAAGAACTTGCTTAAACATCTCAAGTGAGATAAAATAGTTGGTTTGCTTTTTATTGGCACAAGGAAACTATGTGATTTATGTGAGAATGCAGATAAAATAAATATAGCTCCTCTAAAAATGTAGTTAAATATTTTAAATATACTTTTGACCTCAAAAAGCTCTTGAAAACCATGTTGTTACATTACTCCTTGTAAAGAATAAACATAACTGGAAAGTTCTGTGTAAGTTATAATAATTGTGAATAATCACCCATTTCTATAAATTTCAATTTGAGAACAGGCAAAATAAGCAGACGGTTGAAATGAAGTAACAGGGAGTCAACTCATGTTGCTGACCACTTTCATGCATATTCTCATGAAAATAGGCTAACGGTGCAAAAGGTTTGACATGTTTAACCTTTATTGAAATGTTCACACAATATTTTCTACACATTTCTTTCTAGGCGAAAATGAAATTCTTGAAACTTTATACAGTATTGCCAGCAAGAATAAAATCTGGAGATCTTATATTGGCATGGGTTATTACAACTGCTCAGTCCCTCCAGCCATTGCAAGGAATTTGTTGGAGAACGCTGGATGGTAATGTACCATTTTTATCATTAAATACAAAGGGGGAGAGGGAGAGATTGCATTGTCCATCTCAACATGCTGGAGAAGGTTTGAACACCACAGTTCTAATTTACAGTGGTTCAAAAGAGGTCCTGAGAGAAAAGACAACTATTAAAAAAATAAAAACTATCCTTATATTTGCTATTTTCCTAGCTATAATGCAAAATCAGAAGTTACATAAGTAACCCTTTTAATGCATTGATTCATTTATATAAAAATTATACATGGTGTAAGAATCTTGCTGTTACTGTGTGTATGGCAGTGTTGGAAGTGCCCACAGCGCATAAAGATCTTTTCTTGATATGTGTAGAGTATAAAAATTACAAATACTGAGAGATGAAAATGCTCGTTGTACCTCTTCCTATGGAGCCTAGTGTGAGGGCTACTCATCATTAAGACTGCAATGAAGTTTAGAGTTCAAGTAGTCCTTGACTTACAACAGTTCATTTAATGACCGTTCAAAGTTACAACGGCACCGAAAAAAGTGATTTATGACCATTTTTCACACTTGCAACCATTGCACTATTCATGGGATCATGAATTCAGATGCTTGCCAACCGACCCATATTTATGATACTCGCAGTGTCCCGGGATTGTGTGATTAGCCTTTTGCACCTTCTGACAAGCAAAGACAATGGAGAAGCCAGATTCACTTAACAACCGTGCTACTAACTTAACGACTGCAGTGATTCACTTAACAATCATGACAAGCAATGTCGTAAAGTGGGACAAAACTCACTCAATAACTGTCTCACTTAGCGACATAAATTTGGGGCTCAATTGTAGTTGTAACTCGAGAACTGCTTGTGTATGATTTGTTTCCCAAATCAGAAGGGCGATCTGCCTGTGCCCTACCTCTTCTCTGCCTGGGAAGAAAGCCTGTTGTGATACGTTCCGTAATTTTTTCCAGCAGCCATCATAGATATTGAGGAAGCTCCCCCCACCTCCTGTCTCCCTCTCCCCTTCTTGAAGACAAAGTGCCATTCCCCTGGTGGGAATGCCCCTCGACCACATTTTTCCTTGCCACAAAATAAAAGCAGCAAGGCCTGTCGGGAAGGGGGGCTGTTGGGCAGACTGGAATGTCAGTGTTTGATGCTCCAATTAGTCAGCTGGCAGGAGCTGTGGCAATATTGAGATTCTTGGGAGAAGGTGCAAATATGACTCTGAGAGTTTGGTATATAAAAATATTGATGGTGTGGAAGTTCCTGTACAGTACACTGCTATTAAGTGACAAAGGAGCCTCTGTGCCCAGCTCAGGAGCTCATGGACAATTTCAGACAAACAAAGGTGCAACGCTTCCATACAATCCTCCTTCTTTTTGCCAAGCATAATAGGGAGACAGAGGAACTAATACAGCCGTCAGCCGGTTAGAGATTTTTAATCAGCTTTTGATGATTGATTCCTATATTTCAATTGTACAGATCTGACTGTAAAGGTCAGGGTGTTAAGCAAAATAAGCGTATTTTGTTTTGAGAAGATCTACAGAAGAGTTACATCAGATATCCCATTTGTAGGCACATTCTGTTCTCCATTAGTAGCTTTATTCTAGTAATTGTTTCTTAAATTGGGATTACTCCAAATATTAGGATCTACAAAGCATTTCTAATTTTCATTACAATTGGCCCTGATGTCAGATGCCATTACAATTTTTAAAATAAGTTCATTCTGCTTTTGTTTTTAAAAGTGTTTGTTGGCACAACTATATACTCATAAAAGGAAACAAGAACTTACAATAGTTGGCATCCTATGTCACAAAATAGGCCCGTTAGTCTTGCTGCCAGCTTGAATGCATACAAGAGAAAGATTCTGACCAGAGGTGGAATCCTACTGGTTCGGACCGGTTCAAGAGAACCGGTATGTCTGACGATCAGCTGGAGGCCGAACAGGTAGCTCTGACAGTCAGCTGGTCCCGTGCACCCACCCCTGCCCTTTCCCGTCCTATATCTGCTCAGCTGATTTGCGTGGCACAGCAGATTACTGCGCCTCAGTTGTGTTACTAACCCTGAAGCAACACCAAAGGTAAGTTTTCAAGCTGTTTGCCAATGCTGTACATGTGAGTGTGCGCTCTCAAAGCACGTGCACACTGAACCGACTTCACAGGACTTCACAGGATTACACCATTGATTCTGATCTACTTCTTACACGGTTCTCCCATTTTAAGACAATCCTCCTATTTTAAATCTTTGCCTTTACCTGTACTGGAGACCCAGTTAACAGAAGCAATAGTCCTTCTGGAGCAGGGGTGTCAAATTCGATTTCATTGAGGGCCACATCAGGGTTGTGTTTGACTTTGGGGGGCCCGGGGGGGAAAGTGGCCAGGGTAGGCATGGCCAGCTCGATGTCACTCAGGCTCCGTTTTTGGCTGTGACGGCTTCCTGAAGTCCTCTGCCAGTAAAAATGGAGCCTGGGAGGCCTGCACATGGCCCTCCTGAGCTCTGTTTTCACTGGCAGAGGCACTGTGGGTCGATCCTTTGCTGTTTCCAGGGCAGACCTGCGGGCCAGATCTAAGCACCCTGTGGGCCAGATCCAGCCCCCAGGCCTTGAGTTTGACACTCCTGTTCTGGAGGATGTCCTGTTTTGGTTGCTCATCAGTGAAATTCACATTAAACTCAGCAGTGCAAAAGACTTATACTTAGAAGAAAGGTAACAGAGAATAAAGGACAGCCGTTGGCTGTTCATGGTGTTCTTTTTCTTAATGAGAATAGATTTTCTCTCATAATATCACATTATTACAGTTGTGTTGTTGAAAAAACGCAAGGTTATATGTGTTCTTTTAAGTTTTTCCAAGCTATTGTTTTTATTTATATACAGTGAGAAGAACAGGGAAAGCTTATTCTACAAACAAAAATAGCTTGGCTCAATAACCTACAATCAATTGTTAGTGGCATAATGTTATGGGGCTGTGTTAGACTGAGAAACCTAGTTGTGCCTGGGTTTCTGAATGACTTCAGACTGTGTTGCCCTAGAAACTGAGCTAATTTAGTAAGTGATGTGACATGAACATAAATGAATGGGCAAAGAATTGAAAATATGCTTGGCTTCTTGAGGGACTCGAGAAGCCAGTCTAGACTTAACCCTAAAAACCCAGTTTACCGTCAGTCATTATTGCTTGTGCAGTGTTTATTTATCTTGTGCTATATTTAATTTACTTACACTGCATAATTTTTGTCAGTTCTGCAATAAATAATAGTCTGCATAGTAATATTTCATGGGAAAATTGTTAAGACATAGTTCCACATATTTAAATTGAGGTGTCATTACGAGGGTTAATTTTTACTCTCAGACCTTCCGTAGTTAGTTTAAGTTCATCTTAACTAGGGCAGTGCAGGTTCAAAGGGGAACATGTGATTTGATTCATTTTAGGGCTTTCATATGCTTCCTGTCAAGAATACCTTAAAGCAGCAGTGTCCCTCCCTGGTTCTTCACAGCTAATGTACAGTCTCATGTAGTTTACAGTGTTCCTAACAGATACAATACTACACACAACCATATTACCTACTGTGTTTTATGCACAGTGCTTCTCTATAATGTTTTCAATGGTTTTTTTTTAATTTAATATGCTTTAGCATGAAATCACTACAACCTCAATGACAATAAAGATTCTGAATTAGTACTCCAACAGTACCCAAATATCACTTAACAACAGTGGCAAAAAAGGTTGTAATATGGGGCAAAACTCACTCAACAACTGTGTTGCTTAGAAATGGACATTTTGAACTCGATTGTGGTCATAAGCCAAGGACTATCTCTATGGTTCTGTAGTATTCTTTGAATGGGGAAAAGCTTAATGGGGAAAATGCGTTGCTTTTAATAGGGTGACTCAGTATACCCCTTATCAGCCAGAAGTCTCCCAAGGCAGGCTGGAGAGCTTGTTGAACTACCAGACGATGGTGTGTGATCTCACCAGGATGGATGTGGCTAATGCCTCTTTGCTGGATGAAGGAACAGCGGCAGCAGAAGCCATGCAGTTGTGTCACAGGTAACAACCTCAGATCAGAAGACTGCTTTTGGAGGATTTAAAGTTCCTCAGAACTTTTAGTGTTGAGGGCAAGATTGTCCACAAGGCACAATGTTGTCAAAAAACAAAAGTCAAGATGCAAATGAAAGCAGGTGAAGTTTTGATCACAGCATCTTGACTGCCATCTTGAGTTTTTCCTTACAACCTGCAGACACCCTCGAATATTTAATTATACGGAAGAGACTGAAAACAACCCATAGGCCTATATTCTAAATTAGGTGTGTCCAACCTTGTCAACCTGTGGCTAAGGAATTCTGGGAGTTGAAGTCCACAGGTCTTAAAGTTGACAAGCTTGGATACCCCTGGTCTAAACATGAGAGAGATAACATGACAGAGAAACACCAAAGGAAGATGTGATATTTGCAGAGTGGCCATTGATAATTTGTGGCAAGCCATATTTCTGGGCAAATAATATATGAGGTAATTCTTTTCCTCAGTTCCCTCCATTCCCAAAATCTGTTGTTCAGAGATACAGAAACAGGACATGCTGTTTGGTTAACATAGTTCATCACCCCTGTTAGAGCCAGCAATTTATGTAATCCACTCAGAATTTATAAGAAAATCATGACTTACTTCGTAGTCATTTCCCTTTTGTAGACTTTGGTAGATTGTGGGCTTGGTTTCTTTTCCAGAGTTCCTGGGAATAGAAATTTGAATTTTAGATCAGGAGATGTCAAAGCCAATTAAAAACAAGGTTTTTGTCTCTAATAACAAGCAGTGGAAACTTACCAGTTTAGAGTGAACTTTTTCTGACCCGTATCTGAAGTAATTTTATTGTTTTCTCCTTCAACAGGCATAATAAGCGAAATAAGTTTTATGTCGACATCAGATGCCATCCTCAGACGATAGCTGTGGTGCAGACCAGAGCAAAGTAAAGATTGATTTAGATCTTTAAAAAAATTAAATGGGCAATCTGCTTGAAATTCTTTCATAATGTAGTCTGCCTTAATAAAATTGACTATGAAACATGCCTATTGCTTTACTTGAAAATGATTTCAGTTGAAGGCAATCAAGCTGACGTTTAACTCTGCGTTTAATATTCTTTCTTAAGTTTGTTTTTCTTTTTGAAATTGTATTCACTACTGGGAAATGACTTTATCTTGGTATGTCATTCTTGCTCTCCAGATACACTGGCATAAATGTAGAGCTGAAGCTACCTCATGAGATGGATTTCAGCGGTAAAGATGTCAGCGGTGTCTTGTTCCAGTACCCAGACACTGAGGGGAGGGTAGAAGATTTCACAGGCTTGGTTGATCAAGCCCATCAGAATGGGGTAAATGAAGCAATAAGAATATTTCCAACCTCCATGTTTATGTCTGGCAGTGTAAGTGTATCTTAGGTCAATGTCTGCTTTTCCAATCTAGTAAGTTATTGGACTCCTAGCATTTCTGTACCCCCACAAAAATCTCCATTTGATCATGATAGCAGTAACTTATCTGTGTAGGTAATCCTCACTTAACAACTACCATATGTAGGAATCATTTGAAGTTTCAACGGTGCTGGAAAAATAACTTTATGCATTTATGGCAGTCATGTGTTGGCCATTACAACAAATAAACATTGTTCTGGGAACAACTCCCATGGTTATCTACATCAGCAGTCCCCAACCTTTCTGGCTTTGCAGACTGGTAGTGTGCGGGAGAGAGCTGCACGCACATGTGCCTGCTCGCCCGCCACTCCCAGGGCTGAGTTCCAGCGAGCCGTGGCCCAGGTGCTGAGGACCCCTGATCAACATGGCCTTTTGGGAAGCTTGGATCCCTTATGTGGGCCCCTCACTTTGAAGGTGGCTAGCAGACTAGAACAAGATCCCACTTCCACCCCGTCGATGCGTTGGTTTTTATCATATTTTAATCTTAATTTTAAATGGCTAGCTTTTAATGTCTAACATTTTCATCCTACAGTTGTTTTATTCTGTTATTTATAACATTGTAAGCTTCCTAAAATCCCTTGGCACAGAGCTGGACGGCATACAAAATGTAATCAACCAACCAACATATTGGCTTCTCTTGTATCAGAGCCTGGCCTGCTGTGCCACCGATCTCCTTGCCCTCTGCATCTTGCGGCCTCCAGGGGAGTTTGGAGTTGATGTTGCTTTAGGCAATTCCCAGAGGTTTGGGGTGCCTCTTGGCTATGGAGGACCACATGCTGCCTTTTTTTCAGTCAAAGAGAATCTGGTGCGAATGATGCCCGGAAGGATGGTGGGAGTTACAAGGTAGGTTCATTTTCTGTTGAAAATCTGAATCCATGTTCTTCTACGTCCTGAAGGGATTATACACGGGCTGCGAAAAGTTCTACTCTTCTTATGTATTTTCCTCTTTCCAGAGAGCGTGGAGTTGTTGTTGTTTTTTCTTTATATCTTTGGCTGATCCTAGATCATACAGGTAGTCCTCAATTTACAATAGTTCATTTAGTGACTGTTCAAACGGTACTGAAAAAAGTGATGTATGACCATTTTTCACACTTAGGTCATTGCCGCATCCTCATGGTCACGTGATCAAAATACAGACGCTTGGCAACTGGCTCATATTTATGACGGTCGCAGTGTCACCGGGCTAATGTGATCACCTTTTGCGACCTTCTGAGAAGCAAAATCAATGGGGAAGTCAGATTCACTTTATGACCATGTTACTAACTGCCCTGATCCACTTAAAAACTGTGGCAAGAAAGGTCATAAAATAGGGCAAAACTCACTTAACAACTGTCTTGCTTAGCAACAGAAATTTGGGCTCAATTGTGGTCGTAAGTCGAGGTCTTCCAATTGTAGTGATAAGTCGAGGACTTCTTTCAGTTCTAGAAGATTAATTCCCCTATAATTAATCTTCTAGAACTAAATTATGCTACTGAAATACATGCTTATATCAAGTTTACTTCCTTACCCATCCCTCACACAAATTTATACCCATATATACTTACCTGCATATTGAAACGTCAGGGTTTTGCGCAGCAGCAGCTGTCCAGATGATGACAGAGACGCTTAACACAAACTTGTGGTCTTTTTATGTATCTATATAAATATATAAATATATTTAATATTCAAGTTTACATCAGCCTTTGTCATCATCCAGAAAGAAAAAATACAAGATAGTCAGGAACACAGGAACATCATGAGGTAAATTATGCAGGACATGTACAAGAAAAAAGGAGGGTGGGGGAAAAAAGGGAAACTCCCCCTTTATACTTACGGCAACCAATCATAGCGTAGATTGCCTCACGCACGAGTCAGCGCTCTCTAACTAATCAGCCACGGCTGTGTGTTTTGGCCTATTGTACACTTCACTGCTCCTAAAGCTACTACATTCAATATCCTGAGGGAAAATGAATCTGTCCTGTGCTAAAAAACGGAAGAGGTGCCCTTAAAAAAAAGAATGTTGCTGTATATCAAGCACAAAGAATTCAAGGAGTATAATAAAATAGTCCCAGGAACCTCTTTGGTTTGAGGTTAAAAATAAAAACATCGTATTTCCCCCCACAATTAAGGCAGATATAGGAAAACACTTGCAGAGAAAAACTAGTGAACCGGAAGCCCAGAGATTTCCAGTTCAGAGCTTCCTTTGCACACACAGGAAGACTTTGGTACTTTCCCAAAGGTTTCTCATTCGTGTCTCCGCAGGTGTCTCTTCCCGCACGTTGATAGTTCCCTTCTTTTCAACATGCGGGTTGATGAAAAAGGACAATTGTAGAGGACATCGCTGTCCAGGCCAGGCTTGTTAGTCTCCCAAGTGCCCCCAGTTAGGCAATGTGTGACACTTGGGTTAGACAGATCTGATCCGGCAAAGGCCTTACGTTCTTAATGGGAGCTCTATATCCATAGCATTGTAAGTTTCCAGAACTCTAGGTAAGGTCAGAATGTATTTAGCACAGATAGAATGCTCATTGTCCTTTCCTAAAGGATTTTTTTATAGTAGATCCTCAGATTCCAGCATGTTGCCTCAGGGCAACAGTGTGTGTGTGCGTGTGTGTGCGTGTGTGTGTGTGTGTGTGTGTACATGTTCCTTGGTTCACCATCCATTCTGACTTTCCTAATTTTAACTTTTCTTAAGCTCTCTTCCGTTAAAAACCTGAATGAGATACTAAATTGATAGAAAGCAAAGCACCAATAAAAGCACTTTATAATTAGTTATTGAGTATTAAGCTTAAGAAAATGCTTATCTAATTTGTATGTATTAACTATAGTTAG
>JANHFL010005745.1:40456-69426 GCA_032468155.1 Oxyrhabdium leporinum | reverse complement strand
CAAATATTTGTACCCGGACGACACACCGTGTAATGGAAGATTTGTATTGTAATAAAATAAAAAAAATTATTGGAAAAAAAGAAAAGAAAGCAAAGCACCAGCTTCAAGCATAACCCAGGTTTCCAGCAATGCCTTTGGACCCCAACTAAATTCTAAAGCAATTAATACAATGCCCCTCTAGCCCCCAGGTTGTTTTAGCCTTTTGATATATGTGATATTTTGCAACTGGCAACTGTTGTTTGTCCACGGCACATTCTCAAAAATGTGAAAAAGAAAAAAAGGTACCCCACATGATTTGGGATACACTAATATTGAACGCCACTTGATGGCAGCAACAAGTCACGATTTTCTGTATTTCTTTGCTGCCATCTAGCGGCAATTCAAATCTATGTATCCCAGTTCTGGTAATTGTACTAAAACAAGTTAGGAATCCTTAGTTTGAATTGAGGATTACATTATCCATGATGGCATACTTAAGTAGCCTTTTTGCAGTGCCTCATTTCATAAACATGCAATTTGTCAAACCGTAGTATTGCATCAGGTGATAGAAAAAGGAAACTGCCTCGATTCAGGAATAATTTAGAGAGTTTCATATTCCAAATTAATTCATTTTACTATGTTTTATTTTACCAAAAATTATTAATCATTTTTTGTTAACAAAACCAAGTAGTCTTTGTCTATTTAAACCGAAAAAAGTAATATATTTTTTCTTTGTGTATGTTTCAAGAGATGCTAATGGAAAAGAAGTATACCGGCTTGCGCTGCAAACCAGAGAACAGCATATCAGGAGAGATAAAGCTACTAGCAATATCTGTACGGCGCAGGTGAGTTTTTCTTCTATCATTGATTATACATCCAAACTAGACTGTGTTGTTTCTCTGTGTCATATAATATATGTGGGTATGTGGATATATGCATAAATATTTATTTATATTTTTGTTACGTTAATGTAGTGTATATTGGAGGTGGTGACCCCCTGAGACCTGTATGCAATGAAATTTCATTTTAATGTACGCCGATTAGTGTACATTTAAAGTGACAATAAAGTTATTCTAAGTCTAGATGATGTAGTATCTGCCTTGCCTCAGGCTTATACACATAAATTTATTTAATCCCATTTTTTTGCTTCTTAGGCCCTTTTGGCTAACATGGCTGCAATGTTTGGAGTTTATCATGGTGCAAATGGATTAAAGCACATTGCAAAGAGAGTCCACAATGCTACTCTAATCTTAGCAGAAGGTGAGTGAACCTTCAGACATAGGAATACGCTGTCCAAAAGGAGCAATTTGAATATTAGAGAATTTGAATAAACTCCCAACACTACACTGTAAATACCAATACCAATAGCACTTAGACTTAAAACACTCTCTGAGCTGTTTACAATGTCAACATATTGTCCCCAAGAATCTGGGTCCTCATTTCACTTACCTCAGAAGGATGGAAGGCTGAGTCAACCTCGGGCTGGTCAGGATTGAACTCCTGCCAGTTGGCAGAGTTAGCCTGCAACTCAGAGTTCGCCTGCAATTCTAACCACTGTGGCACCACAGCTCCTTTTTTTTTTTGCTACAAGCTTTTTTTTTTTTTGCTTGCACTGTAAAGTGTAGTGATTCCTAAAACAGGCTTGTAAAACAACTTAGAATAATGTGATTCAAGTCTAGTAACATGCAGAGTCAGTCACCAATAGTCCCAGCATAGTTGCCGATAGCAGCCAAATCTATTTGTTTATATACCACCTTTTATTATCTTTATAAATAACTCAGGGCACTGTACATGCCAAATATTCCCTCCTCCTCTTAATTTCTCCAGAACAACAACAACCCTGTGAGTTGAGTTATGCTGAGGGAAAGAGTGGCCCAACATCACCTAGCTGGCTTTTATGCATAAGGCAGGACTAGGACTCAGCTTCAAATTATAGAAACCAAAAGACATTTTGAACACAACTGTGCAGAAAACCTGAGTGGGTTTGTGTTTGCTTATGTTAGGTTTGAAGAGAGCAGGTCATCAACTCCAACATGACCTATATTTTGATACCTTGAAAATCCAGTGTGGTTGTGGCATCGAAGAAGTCTTGCAAAGGGCAGCCCAGAGGCAGATAAACTTTCGGATTTACCCTGATGGCACAGTAAGTGAGACAGCTTAAGGATACTCAGAAGTGGTTCTAATGCCTTTATCCATTATCCATTATCATTTTCTCTTTAAAGAGATAAAGAATATCCAATAAATATTTTTCTAAGAAACTCTGAGGTCCTTAGTGCTCTGAGGATGGTAGTTTTCTTGCAGATGTTTCATTACCAATCTAGGTAACATCATCAGTGCTCTAAGAAACTCGGTCATTGTTTCAGAGAAAAGCTCAGTAAACAGCTATTGAATGTGTGTTAGAAGAAAGGACATCCAGAAACATTTTTAAATCATTGATGATCATAGTAATTATTAGAACACTTTGCATGGTGTATAGGGAGTGTCAATAAATATCCAGCTTATATATTCTGTTATTGTTTCAGAGTAGCTCATTGATTTCAAATATTGAAATACGTGCATTGATGAACTTAGAAGTTGTGTCCTTTCTTTCTTCCAACTGTCAATAGCTTGGAGTTTCTCTTGATGAAACTGTAAATGAAAAAGACCTAGATGACCTACTCTGGATTTTTGGCTGTGAATCTTCAGCTGTAAGTAGATCACTGATTAGAAAACTAAATAACTAATTGATCAACATAGAGCATACCTGAGTTCATAAGGTCCATAATAATACCTGGAACTCATTCACTCACCAATATCATAGAAAATATTGGAAAATGTTTAACTTTCAGCAGTGCGAAGGAAAATTCAATAAAGTAACTTGTATCCCTCCCAAATTTTAACACTATCCATAACTTCACACCTTTGAGCTTTCACAACCTCTGTGTGATTTTACCCTTTTGAAATAGAAAAGGTATAATATCCTCAAATATCTCATTGTGCGCAACTATTTCCAGTTGCACTTCAGACTAAGATAGCTATTTTAGAAGGTATACTTGCAGATTGAAACTCACTTTGAACAACTTACTTTCTTTTGAAAGTAATTAATCCTGTTTCTGCACTGAGCATATTTTACCTCACAATAGATTATACAAAAATAAATGCAATCCTAGCAAAACCACTGAAATAGTGGTTTCCCCCCCCAAAATAGTTACCATTCAACAATGAAATCCAAATTAATTCTGAGAGAAGAGAAGAGATTGACTGTTTCTTTTATGTTTGAAAGGAATTAGTTGCAGAAAATATGGATGAAGAAACAAAAGGCATTTTTGCTACTCCGTTTAAAAGAACATCAAATTTCCTAACACACCAAGTATTCAACAGGTTTGTAAAACTCTTTGGAATATTTTGGCTCATGCTGGTTGATGAAGTAATACAAAGATGAGACTGAGACATGTGATATTCCAGAAAAACAATGCTGTGTAAAAATATGGGGCAAGTTAAAATATTCAGCTACTAAGTTTGCATGTTAGGAACTTTGTTTGCACTAAGTTTACAGTTTTTGAAGGGAAATTGTGTAATTTGACCAATTAATAGCAAGCAACACACAACTAAAGCAAAGTGCTTATGACTGTACTATGGTATCCCTTTTAGCTGTATGTCCATTTAAATACAATTGTTTCATCAACGTGTATTGACAGTCAGCTTGGAAAAAATGAATTGTAATTTAGAGCAAATCTGAACATTAATAGGAGGAAAAATTTATTACTGATCTGAAAAATTTATTACTGATCTGACAGAGGATTTGGGGGCATAAATAGTGTTCACCTTTTATTATTACTTTGGTTGCTAA
Organism: Oxyrhabdium leporinum; assembly: GCA_032468155.1. Lineage (NCBI taxonomy): Eukaryota > Metazoa > Chordata > Lepidosauria > Squamata > Cyclocoridae > Oxyrhabdium > Oxyrhabdium leporinum. The sequence goes on along the minus strand of JANHFL010005745.1, from coordinate 65,618 downwards.
TGTAAGTTTTTGTGTCTGCAGCTATCACTCTGAAACAAATATTGTCCGGTATATGAAAAGATTAGAAAACAAAGATATTTCTCTTGTTCACAGCATGATTCCTTTGGTAGGTATAATTGAAAAGGAGGGGGGGATCATAGCTGTTAATTGTCTTGAATAAAATCCTGATGGTATGTTGTCTTTCTTTAGGGATCCTGTACAATGAAGCTGAATAGCTCATCAGAACTTATGGTAAGCTGTTTAAATTAATATATTATTTTTTTGAAATAAATTTCAGATAACTACTCAACTATTTTTTGTGAACATTAAATAAACTCAAAAGATTTGGGGGTAGATTGCCATCTGTTTCTCTGAAAAAGAATTCCTCCGTCCCAGTTGACAATCACATCCAAAAAGTATGTTATATCAGATTTTCCAATGAACAGCCACACTTTATGGTCAGCTTAGAGTTGCATTTCATGTGCTTCCTATAATTTATTTACATATATTTTTAACACAGATGTGATTTTTTTCCTTCTATTTCTCTGTGCCCATCTGTGCATCCATGTCTGTTTTGTAGCCTATTACATGGAAGGAATTTGCCAATATCCATCCTTTTGTTCCCCTGGATCAAACTCAAGGATACCAGCAGCTTTTTAAGGAACTTGAGAAGGATCTGTGTGAGATCACAGGCTATGACAAGATTTCATTCCAGCCTAACAGGTAGAAACAATTTTGTTTGACCCACTGCAGTATGTACAGATTTAAAACTCTAATTTTGTTTTTTTTTTTTCAAAATGTGGTCATTTCCTTCCTCAGTTATCTGTGGAATTCCTGGTGCACCTGCACTATTTATATATAATAAACGGAACATAACTCTTGGCCCATGTGTGCAGATGGCAAAATAGACATTTTTAACATTGAAGATATGTATCAGGCACACTTGTCATTAATGGAATGGGTAAGAGGATAGAAAAATGGTTCTAGGCAAGAGAATCTCGAAGCATAATTTTATTTCCATCAAAGTTACAGTAAAGTACAGATTGGTTTGGGTTTAGATAGTGGAAATGGAAATAACATATTTTATCTTAAATGGTTAGGATTTCAGTAGCAACTATCTGATTTCTGAATGGATATGTGCTTGAAAATGTCTGAGCTGCTTTTCCTCCTTGCAGTATCCAAGATACAAAGACATACTCAATCAGACTTTTGTGCCCTGTTTACCATTTTCTGATATTTCTCATTTCCAATCATTTGCCTTCTACTCCTAGGAAGATATGGCAGTCCAGTAGCTGCTTTGAGCTTGTGTCATCCAGCTGCCTAAGGGCTAGCTAATTTCATAATCATGGCAGGAAGTGCCTCCTTCTTCTCTGGGGCTATTTCTGTCCGGCTGTATATTTCTTTATTTTACATTATTTTAACTTGGGAGCCAGCCAGAAGAGGTTGTGAAGGGAAGTCATGCAAACCAGTCAAAAGACAAAGTTCACAGCTGAGAATGCCCTGATTAGTTTTCTGGATATGTTGCTGTCCCCTTTCAGTGTTATCACCCCACATCTCCCAGACCCTTTGTTTATAAATGTATGACACATTTGGCAGTGACACAGAACAGATGCCATAGAGATAGGCTGGGCTCGCCAGTGGAAACCACACATTGTTGATTTGTGCCGAGTCAAAGATGGGCAGATAGACCAGCGGCAAAAGACTTTGGGGGGGTTAATGTTAATCTGCTATAACAACTTGGTTTGCAACCTGAATTTAAAAGTGTTGGTATTCAGTTATCATTTAATCTTCCTTCTCAGCATGGAGTGATGTATTTCAGTATTTTTTTTTATTTGGGAGATTAATAAACTTGTTTAACAGAATTTTAAATGGGGATGTTGATTGACACCACTCTAAAAAGTGTTATAATAAACTTTGTTTCTTTGCAGTGGAGCTCAAGGTGAATATGCTGGGCTAGCTGCAATCAAGGCTTATTTAAATGCAAAAGGAGAATGGCAGAGAAGTGTAAGTAAAAAGTGGTCTTTGATCTAACTTTTGATTTCCTGTCCCCTATGTAGCTCATTATTTTTGGAATAGCAGCTTGTTTTTCGGTAGAAACAGACTTAATTAGCCTGGCTGTGTCCAGTGTAAGCTCTATGGGCTGTTTGTCATTTGCACAGTTTGCTGGTTGCTAGGTGAGATAATCTGCCTCCTTTCGCTAGCCTTTATGCCTTTGCACTATTTTCTGTATGCTTCTAAATGCCTTTTCCTCCTTTAGATACACTAGTTGTTCAGCAAAAATTCCACAGAAAGTACACTGGCTTTTTCTTTTTTTCTTTTTGTCAGACTGAACAAACACAATTACGTTTTCCATTTCCTCCCGAAACAAATGGAGGAGGGGACCAGGAGACACAATATTTTGTATTCCGCTCATGCAAGGGTTTATATGACTATATGAAATGCTGAACACTTCGTGTGGTTTGCCCTTGCCTCCTCCTTCCTAGGGCTGAGAGTGATTGGCCCAAGGTCACCCAGTTGGCTTTGTGCCTAAGGCAGAACTAGAACTTACCGTTTCCCAGTTTCTAGCCTGCCGCGTTAACCACTGCACCCAACTGGCTCTTTGCTGCTAACAAAGATGTTTTTAATGAGATACTTCCTCTTGTATCATGGGCACAGTCCTATATTCCTTAGCCGATTAGCAACCTTAAAGGAAAAGGTTGGTTAAAATCAAAGTCGAGCCATTGATGCTCAGAAGGGCAATCTGAAGGGTTTTCTATTGTGATTAAGACTTTGTTCTTAATCACTGAAGGAGGGAATCATGTGATTTTGTATCTGATAATATATTTGCTGTCAAGCTGGAGATTTACTTCCTTGTGAAGAAATACTAGTCATAAAGTAAGTATTGTTTGCAACCTTTTTGTCTGTCTTTCATTATTGTTATTTGATTGATAATGAATGCAAAACTATAAGCATGATTTACCACTCCCAGCGGCCATGTTCTCATTCACACTTGGCCTAAAGGGAAATACATTACTGCTTAGATCAATATTTTCAATGTGTTTAGTCTATAATACAATCAAGCTGGAATTAATCAGACAGCTTCAAGATTTAACAAGGTTACACTCTGAATTATAATTGTCATGTGTTCAGTCCATGATAGTCTATTCATTTTCTATATTCTTCTTCCTAAAGGTCTGCCTTATTCCTAAATCAGCTCATGGTACCAACCCAGCAAGTGCTCAGATGGCAGGGATGAAGATCCAGCCGATAGAAGTAGACAAAAATGGAAGCATTGATGGGAGCCATCTGAAAGCAATGGTTAGTTTGTTGTTCTTTGTCCTAATACATTCCTCTATTATTAATTATGAATGTTTAGAGAAAAAAAAGAGGAAATTTATCTTTTAAAATGTTTTTATGAGACATAATTTTTGGGGGCTATTTTTGAAATATTCTTTGAGAATCAGTGCTGCAGATGTGTCTGCTTTTGTGGCTTCCCCTCTTTTTACTAACACAAAATTGAAGTGAAAATTGCGTAAGAGAGTAAATAGCTATGAAAAAGTTCAGGGAGCAGATAGAGTACGTACCCTGTGGGTAGACGCTTGATCATCTTCAATGCCGTTTCCCAACCTTGGCAACTTTAAGATGGATGGACTTCAGCTGCCAGAATTCCCCAGCCAGGGATGTTGCGAAGACCAAATGAAATGAACCAAATCTGACTCAATAGGCCTTGTATGCCTTTTATGCCAAACTGATAGAAACAGATTTTATTTTTCTTAAAATTTGGTAATGCTCCATGTGAGAAGGAAGAATCTTGTTTTTATCACTCAGGTATGTCACACTGTTGTTATTTTTTTTCCCTTTCTTTTTGCAGGTAGATAAGCACAAAGAAAACCTGGCGGCTATCATGATCACATATCCATCCACTAATGGTGTCTTTGAAGAGCAGATCAGTGATGTATGTGATCTGATTCACAAACACGGAGGCCAAGTTTATTTAGACGGGGCAAATATGAATGCTCAGGTGAGAAACAGACAAAGGCAAATCCTTTTCGTTCATGTATTGAATAATGATTTTTAGAAATATTAGGAAATGGTTGAGGCATGTCCAAATGTTTGACTTAGAAATGGCCAACAAATGGAACTCTGATGCATGGGATTTTGGCAATGGGAACATCGAGATTCACAAATATGACTGATTTCTCATATTCAGTAACTCTGCAGCCCTGAATACCTGTTCTTGACTGACATCTTGGATCACTCTCATACTAGTTTTTCATAATTTTGGCATGAAAAGTTTTATAGAACGGCGTCCGTATGGGAACAGTGTAATACTTGGATCTTTATAGTTTCAGTAAAGGATGAATCAGGCGAGACATAATGAGACATTGTGGTGTGGAGAAAGCAAATGGACAACTCCCCATGTTTAATTATTCGGTTCCACTGAAAAACAAGATTACAAAGTAACATATGACAGAAACACATGAAAGTATTTCACAATGTATGTCAGTTGGCTAGCAGACTGGGAGAATGCAGCTATTAGAAACCACTTATTCCAAAATCAGAGCAGCCCACGAAGTAAAATTACTTCATGAAGTAAAAAAAAAAGAAAAAAAAAGTTGCTTGTGAGACTGGCCAGAGAGAAGAGTAGGCTCACAGCATTTGACAAGCCGGCAGGACTAACTGAAGAGCATTGTCAAAAAAGTCAAAATGGACACTACGGTACAAGCAATGTTGCACCCATTTTTATGTTTGTCAAAAATTTTCAAAAATCCATTGGCAGCCACCAATGGTGCAAATTTTGATATCTTGCAGATATTTCATTACTATCTAGGTAACACTGTCAGTCCTAGAGCCCCGCTCTCTTCTAGCCCTGATGATGCTGGCTAGTTGGGTAATGATGAAGCGTCTTCAGGAAAACAACCAAGCTCAATGAACACCGAGGACCCCACAGTTCAACCCTGAGCTACAAATATTCTCTTCTATTGGTGCAATCAAAGTTCATTTTCAAAGAGGGGGAGCTTTAACTGTACCATCATGGTTGCTGTCTTGACTTTTTTGGCTCCCAACCGGCAGAGGTCTCTGCAAGCCAGATAATGTAGTGTGCCCCCTCCCCCCCTCCCCCCTCTACAGGTTTTAACATTTAGATTTTTGATTGGGAATGTTTTTCTTTCCTTTCCCTGACAGGTTGGCCTGTGTCGCCCTGGAGACTATGGATCAGATGTTTCTCATTTAAATCTTCACAAAACATTTTGCATTCCTCATGGTGGAGGAGGACCTGGCATGGGACCGATTGGAGTGTTAGTATCTCCTTCTTGTGATAAGAGTTTTTATTAATTTTTTCATGTAGACTTTAAAGCAGAAATTTTAAGGACGCTCACTAGGGAATAAGATACAGTACGTATCTAGGATCACCATGTAACTAAAATAGCATTATTGGAAAAATCTAAGGGTCAGGGTGAAATGCACTTAAGCAGACCTTTGATTCTGGCTAATTAAAACATTGTGTGCTATGGCTGTTGGTGCTACTGTAGGAGGGAAGCTGGATGTTCAAGTTCTTTTTTTGCTGTCCTCTTAGGAAGATGCACCTGGCTCCTTTCCTGCCCAGCCACCCTGTTGTTGCCTCACCGCACGATGCACATTCAAGCCCATTAGGCACCATCAGTGCTGCCCCTTGGGGATCCAGTGCCATCTTGCCTATTTCTTGGGTTTATATCAAGGTACTTCCATAATTTCTGCTCCTCGTTTCTTCTGTACACTCTCTGTACATTCTCACACTGACAACAAGAGAGATCTGCAGAAATATGAGAAGAGATTGTATAGGTTGTATTCTGAAGTAATTGTCTAATCCGGTTGCACACGGGGGCTTGCAAACCTTCCTTCCCATTGCAGTCCCCCACATACAGTTGATTCAGAAAGGGAGCATTCAAAAAAGCATCAGAGGTGCTACAATGATTTGTAGCTCACATTTTTTGTGGAAGCTCACAGCGACACACACATAGTCCTCCTATTCTTCCCGATAACAATAAATCTGTGAGATAAGTTGAGCTGAGATCGAGTGACTAGCCCAAAGTCACCCAGTCAGCTTCCAAGCTGGAGAGTTGACCTCAACCTTGTAATCCTATTCCAAGACCAACCTGCCATCATAGTACAATGGCAGGTGGTTTTAAGTTCCATCACAGACAACCCCAGTTAAAGGGATTAAATAGCAAGTGCTGAAAAAGTTAACAGTATTCTACCAAATGCAGCAGTGAGATGTTGCTTCAAGAAACTTCCCAATTCTTTCAAAATGGAAATGACAATAAATAATAACAGCAACAAAAGGGGCAAATCAGATTTAACAAGATTTATACCTCAAATCAGGTTATTATGGATAAAGACAGCCACCTTTATCCTCTCCAATAGGAATTATTAAAATCTCATTTAAACATTTTCAACTTTAAAAAAATTTCTTGGATGAGATCTCCAAGAAAGTACTAATTTATATGCTATCCACTCCTGAATAGTTCTGGTTGATTTATGAATGAGTTTGTATAAGCCACCAAAACCATTCACACACTGATAGCATCTCAGCTTATAAACTAAACATTGACTAAATAGTGATAGAATGCATTAATTCTTTAGTATATGTATAGTAGTAATTCCACAACTAACATGGAATGTTTAATCATCTATATCAGGAATACGGCTTTGTTTTCCCCCACTCTTTTCATTCATGTTTCCTTTTCTTTAGATGATGGGAGGCAAAGGCCTAAAACATGCTTCTGAGATTGCAATATTGAATGCTAACTACATGGCAAAGCGACTAGAGAACCACTACAAAATCCTCTTTAGAGGCTCCAAAGGCAAGTATCATCACCGGGAATATTTTCTGCCCAGCAGTTAGCCATTGTACCAGCATGTTGACATTTAGCAAAAGTGAAAGAAACAAACTGAGTGAGAGAAGCTTAGTTTGAACAGCGAAAGCCAGAATAAGCCACCCTTATCCTCTCCAATAGGAATTATTAAAATCTCATTGAAATCTCCAGCAGCAAGACCTCTCTGGAGCTCACTGAAATGGGGAACTGCCCTCTTCCTGGGCCTCTTGTCTTATACTCATATTTTATTATTCTAAAAAAAGAGTCATGTGTCTAAATCTTTACTCCAAAACAGGTTATGTAGCTCATGAATTTATTTTGGATACTCGGCCTTTTAAGAAAACTGCAAATATTGAAGCTGTGGATGTTGCTAAGCGGCTTCAGGATTATGGTGAGGTTTTTCTTCTTTTCTTAACCACTTCTTCCAGGGGTGGGCTGCTGGGGGTTTAGGCATACCCTTAGCGAAGATTCTGCAGGGATCGCCAAACTCCCAAATCCCACTCTTGGCTGGCCCCGCCCACTCTGTCCCTCCCAGGAGTCTCCACGCGGCCCGCTGTGGATGCAGGTAAGTGCAGGGCACGCACAGAGGCTCGGGGAGGGAGAAGTGATTCCCTAGAGCGTTCAGAGCCTGGGGGGGAGGCTGTTTTCGCACTCCCAGAAGCTCCAGGAAAGCCTCTGGACCCCAGGGAGGGCGAAAATCAGGCCTCCCAGAAGTTCAGGGAGGCTGGAAACGGCTCATTTCCAGCCTCCCTAAAGCGTCCAGAGCTGGGGGAAGGCTGTTTTTGCACTCCCAGAGGCTCCAGGAAAGCCTTTGGGTCTTAGGGAAGGCAAAAATGCCCCCCTCACCATGGTGCAGGAGGCCGGCTAGGCCAGGCCCATCATGGCCACGCCCACCCAGCAACTGGGCAGCGAACCCGTTGCTGAGGTCTTTGAAGCCCACCCGACTTCTTCATTTTGAATACTACGTATTTCACAGCCAGCAGAGATGTGATTTTTAATTCTGCTGTAGGGTGAAAGAGAAAGCTGCTCATGGCTGCTGCTGGTTTTCTTTGCATCAAGAGGAAAGTAGAGGATTTTCCTTTAAGCAAAGTCCATAAATGCATATATTTATTTCATATTGTCTTTATAAAGCAGATTAGATCAGAGATTGATCTAGAGGGGGTAGATGGTTAGGATGTTTTCTGACTGTTGAGGTTATTTTCAACATCAAGTAAGCAATTAGAATTCACGTTTCCTAGGATTCCACGCTCCAACGATGTCCTGGCCAGTAGCAGGGACCCTCATGATAGAACCAACAGAGTCTGAAGACAAAGCAGAACTAGACAGATTTTGTGATGCCATGATCAGTATTCGACAAGAAGTAGCTGATATAGAAGAAGGAAGGATGGATGCTAGAGTTAACCCCTTAAAGGTAAGTTCAGGATGGTTTTATTTTTGTGAGGCTTCTGCCAGGTGCTGCTTGTTCACGATCGAAATAGTTCGACACAAAACATGGGCGAGGGCTCTTTTTCTTTTCTGCATTCTAAACTACATTTCTTTTGACTTAGATGGCCCCACACACTCTGGCCTGCCTGGCTGCACCCGACTGGGATCGCTCCTATTCTAGGGAAGTGGCTGCTTTTCCACTAGTAAGTAATGAGTTACCATTTCACAAATATATTTGGAGCCAGTTTTATTAGAAATGTTCTGGTCAGTTTTTAAAAGTCAACGATATGTTCCATCAGATGCACCAAAAACCTCTAGTGGGTATTTGAAAACCAGACAGCCCATGCTCACCTTACTGCATTCAAAGAGTTTTCTTTGGGGCTGCCATACAGGAAAAGAATATGATTTTTTTTCTGTCTTGAAAGACGTCCATCGTGATCAAGTTTAGCACTAGAACAGGGGTGTGAAACATCGTCACGGCAGCGTCATGTGACGTCTGGCCTGCAGGCTGGGAGTTTGACAGCCCTGCAAATAAGCCCTGAAAAAGAAGATACCTGCATGAAAAAATGCAGATACCTTTCTTGCATTGAATGTAGCAGGTGGTCTGTATATGGGGGAAGTTTCTAGGCCAGAAAAAAAACCCAGCAGAGCATAGTACAAATTTAACAAAAAAGTGTAACATAGCTTATATTTTATGTTTGAGTCCGATCTACTGTGGCTCAAACTGACTGTTTGAGGCAATGCTCCTATACACACTGGAAAAATGAAATATTTACTCAAGTATTCTTGAGTGTGCTTAAAGAGAAAATGTAATTCTGTAAATTTTCAGCAGTCTCGGATTTTTTTTCAAACAAGCAACTAGTCCTCCGAGCAATAACTTCACCAACTGCTTTGGAAACTGGCAAGTTCAAAAGCAGTATGTTGCATTGAAGAGAGGAGGTATTGGATGAAAAGGACTTTGTTTCCACCACAAGAAGTGAAATAAAGTAAAGAAGTAAACTCTGTTTTGTTTTGATCTGGCTTTGATTTATTCACATTTCAGTTCTTACAAGAAACTGACAAAACCTTTGTACCAACAAGAAAATGATGTCCAAAGCAATCTGTGGAGATTCTCAGTCATCCAAGTCATGGTTGTCCCAAAAGTGCTTTTCAAAAGGCAACCGGTCTTTGTCTTTTCCTTGAAAACGTTTCGCTTCTCATCCAAAAAGCTTCTTCAATTCTCAGCTGAAGTTCAGAACTGAAGAAGCTTCTTGGACATGAAGCAAAACATCTTCAAGGAAAAAACAAAGAAAGTCCAGTTGCCTTTCGAAAAGCACCTTTGGGACAAAACAAGGAACATTTGGTTTAAACTACAGTGGTTGTCCTGACCAAGAGGAGGGCCAGGAGGAGAGTTATTAGTGGAAGGCTGGTGACATGACAGAACGAGATAGAGACATAGCTTATTGGGATGGGGAATTGAAAGGTGTTTAGTGGGAAACCTGCAAGTGGCTCATCAGCCTCATCACTTCCACCCTCCAGTACTTCTGAAAAAGCCCAAAGTGGTAATATTGAAATTCAACAGCAAAACGGTTGTTTCACTAGTGCAATTTGGGATCATTTATGGTGGGATATAAAGGTTCAAAATGGATGTTTACCTGCAGAGGCTTCCAACTTTCATTTCCATTGTTATTTTGGAGAACCAACCAAAAATATGCTGCTGAGTTTCATTGGCAGAATATTTTGAGTGCTGGGGTGAAGCGTAGAATGCAGGGTAACCTAATCCGTCTTTAAAATAATGACTAGAACAACTTCAAACTCCTGGCCTAGTCATGGAAAGACTTCCAAAAAGTTGAAAAGAAAAAGAATCCAGATAGCATCTTTCCAAATCATGTGGGGCTTACAATCAAAACCTTGCCTGGAAAGTTTTCCTTGATGCACTTTACTGCCTATCTTTTTTTAATGTACACAAGCATATTGTAATTACTAATTTTTGTAGTTTAGATGTTGTACCGTATAGCTTTTCTAAATACTCCTTCCTCTTCTTTAGCCGTTTGTGAAACCTGAAAGCAAGTTTTGGCCTACAATTGCCAGAATTGATGATATCTATGGGGACCAGCATCTGATCTGTACCTGCCCACCAATGGAGGTCTATGAGTCTCCTTTTGCCGAGCAGAAGAGAGCATTGTCTTAGGACCAGCTTCCTTCCAGCCTTTGAATTACCTTTCAGATCACTGGGCTTAATTTTTCTCACTGTATTTGTAGCACTCTGTGAAGACGGGTGAAATCTTCAGCCCAGTGAGCATATTTTATATACAGTGTATATTTTTGAAAACTCCATGCTGTTAATTACATTTCTGTGCAGCTATTTGTAAATACTTTTATTAAGCGGCAATTGATCTGATACAGTGCCTCAGTTTCCATGTCAATCCAATGCTGCAGTGGCCTTGACTAAGCCCCTCTTTTCTATCAGGGCTGCTTTTCTGTGATTTCATAATAAGCATTGAACTGTATGACATACAAAAGCAATACAGTACAGTTTAAACAGTGCCATGACTACGCACCTGCTCGTCCAAGTGCTCTGTGATACAGAATTAACTCCACGTTTTTTAGGACATAGTTTTATAATGTATTTCCTTTGTATTGGGGCTAAGGTAAAATGGAGTTACTATTCATTTTGTATGAAATGAAGTCATGGACAACCATTAACAGAGTTTGATATGGTCGAATGCAGGTGGCTTTTATGTACCACACTCTAGTTAGATTATGGCAATGCATCTTTGTTGTTTATAATTATATGTTCTAGAACTGATTTTTTTTAAATTTTCTCTTGTTAATGTTCCAATTAAAAACTAGCTGGCTTCAGTGTTTTTGAAGTTTGATTTCAATCCGCTTGGCAAAAAAACAGGTCACTTTCTTCAGAATACCGACCATAACTCCAGCCAAACTGGCAGGGGACTTTTTTCCAGCAGTATTTGTGATCTCACACCACCCACCTTAAGTGAGGCACTTTGAGAGACTTTGCAGGGCTCAAACGATTACACTTGTGAGAACAAAAGGTTGCCTGCAGGTTTGCTAGCATTAAGCTTTCTAATACATTTTGTTCTGATACAGCTATTTAAAGGGCACATTGTTTGGCAAATGAGAAAGCCCTGTTCTCTTTTAGGTTAATTATTGCTGAATATTTCTTAATCAGTCAGCTATTTTCTATAAAACCGACTTAACTCATTCAGTGCCAGACTAATTCCCAGTTTCTTTGTCACAGTTCTGTAGACTGGCTTAAGGCATAACCAATGAAAGCCACAAATACACACACGCACACCCATGTGGATCAGACACACTTCTCACAATATGACTTCCTATAAATCTTGGCATAATGTGGTCTGATATGGAACGGTGTTATCGTAGTTACGAATTCAATCAATTACAATATGCTACAGAAATTAAATGCAAGTGCAACAATCTGAATTTATTATTTGAAATTAAAGGATGAGAGTACATCCTTTACAGCACACATCAAAAGCACATAACTTTTAAAAGCTATCTCACATTGAACAAAGAGATGCCCACAACCATCAAGAGAATTCCAATTTGAAGACATTGATGGCAAGCTGACCACTATGCAAATTGCCTCAAGAGCTGCTTAAAAAGAACCACAAAACACCCCATTTAGTGTGGTGCTTCCCACCTCTGGTTTCAGAGAAGCTTGCAGGGATAGGAAATGAATGATAAAGTGCCTCCTACATATGATAATGCTAGCAACAAATTATTTATGGGGAAAAAGTCTCCTTTTAATGCTCCAATAAAACAGGAGGTTGTAATTTTTCAGCAAATGAACTTGGGATAAACTCTGTTACTCTGTTCTAATGTATCAGAAAAATGAGCAACATTTTATTATCAGTTAATTAATTAGAACTATTTGGTTATTCTTTTAGCTAACTTCAGCACAGCAGAGCTAACTTAGGGACCACATACTGATGGATTTTTTTAAAAAATATTCCACCTTTATTATTTTTAAAAATAACTCAAGGTGGCAAACATACCTAATACTCCTTCCTCCTCTTTATTTTCACCACAACAACCCTGTGAAGTGAGTTGGGCTAAGAGAGACTGGCCCAAAGTCACCCAACCGGCTTTCATGCCTAAGGTGGGACTAAAACTCAATTTTCTGGTTTCTAGCCTGGTGCCTTGACCACTAGACCAAAATACATTTTGTACATTTTGAAGTAGACATGGTAAGGTCTTGCCAAAAAAGCCAAAAAGTTGTGCTTTGTTTATGCTTAGTGTGGTGCACAAAGCTGGTTGTTGTGCCTCCTAGGCCATGACTTATGACAGGGAAAAGAAAAGGGCAACTGCCCTCCTCCCAAAATTATTTTATTTCAGCATTTTTAAAATTCTGAAATCTTGCATGAAAATCCCAGCATTTAATTCGCCCAAAGGTTCACAAGTTTTCAGCCACCTCAAAGGAAGTTATCAAAATTCCAGAAAAATTGACATTTTTAATTTTCTGCTAGGAGGCAGCGGAATACTTGGGCCATTGTGTAAGATTGTGGATTCTCGGTTTACAGTTTAGGTGAACCAGAATACTATAGCCTGTTCAAAAAGTCATTATTTAACATATCAGAAAGATTGAGTATTTTCATATCCTCTCTAATTATTAAAATTAACTCTACTCTGGTTTAAACACAATGCTGCCTTATTATGTGTACAGGGCATAAATGTGACTTGGGTTTCAATCGGTTTGTGATTAATATTAACTATCTTTACACAAATAAGCAAGGGTTCTTTATCAGTTTGAAACTGGTTTTCTAGATAAAAGTTGGAGAACTGACTCTCCCAATTTCATTCCTCATCACGGAGGTTCCACTGGCCTGACAAATGGGGCTCGGAATCCAGCATAGGCAGACTAGAGGTTTCCAGGGCACGGAAAGATCGTTAACCCTTTATCTAGGCTGAATATACACTCACTAGCTGTGACTGAAAGCCCAAAAGGTGTTTTTTATCTCACAGCTGTCTCATCACTTGGGAGGCGGCTATTGCTGCCAGAGAAGCTAAAACCATTTATGAAACTTTGCTTTCTTAGCCTGCTTTAGCTGCAAATTTATAAACTCTTATGACTAAAAAGGCCACCGGCTGACACAGCAAAATCAATATGTGCGTATCCGAGGGAGAAAGAGGAAAGTTCTGCTTTCAATTTTTATCTAACTAGATACCTATTACTATCACAGCTGAAAAATTCTTGTTCATGTAATCTGTGAATAGGTCAAATAAGTCGTATTTAATTAATAGTTTTGTTACCCTTATATATTATATAAGTATAATATAAACCAACCAAACTGAGTTTTGATACTGGCCCAGTTCATCCATGATGATTTGTTTTACTTAGTGTGTTACGTGTCAAGTAGGTCACTATGGCTTTAACCTGTTAAGTAAAACATTCCGACAGTGTTACAGGTGAATTCAACATTCATCTTTTAAACTATCCTATTTTCATTCTAATTTCTTTCTGCTAAAGGAAAAAGACCGGAATGTAAACCGGAACCAGTTAAATAACGTAATCCAATGTTCAGTACCACATCTAAAAAAGCTTCGGTCTCGATTTGTAATACAGGGATAATACCAGCTTCCCCACTCAAACAATGCGCAAATAACTATGGATATATGTTAAAATAGCATGCAAGTACTCAAAAGTATCTGTTCTGATGTCACTAGTTATTTGCTATCTGTAATCAAAAGTTGATATGAAAATGTAACCTCCTTAGAATGAAAGCCTTATAAAAATGTATTTTAAAATATATAACTCTGCAAGGCAAATGCCCAAAGGATTAATGTAAACTTCAGCTTTACTAATCCCATTTATCAAAATTTCAAATGGAATTTTATGTCATATATACAAACGCTATTTTAGGAAATTACTTGCTATCATGTTATGGGTGTAAAATGCAAACGATCAACACTTTATGAATCATAAAATATTTAATAAGTATATTCAGGGATGGGGAATATACTGTATATAAAATTTCAGATCACAATATGAAGCAATTTGAGCCCTCTCCAAGCTAGCACTGTTTTCAATGCCGTATAAGATGTATTGCCACTAATACAAGACCTACTAAAAGCAAACAATTTTACCTAATACAAAAGTGGCTTGTTTTATATGAAATAGTTTTTACACAATTAAGAGTGTCTTGAATACCCTCTTTAAGTGCAAAAAACACAAATCACTTTACATCGACAGCAACAATGCACTCATATTGTTCTTAGTCCTTAGTAGTCAACTTGCAGGAGATACGAGAGCACAATAACGCTCACAAAAATAGACTAAAAGCTTGTTGTTGCAAAAGGAGTAAGAAAGACAGCAGGAGAGGAAACACAATAAAGAATTATGCACACCACAGCACTTGATGTTCTGCGATAAAACTGGCTGCTTACACGCTGTTTTCTTATTGCAAAATCAAATTGCATGGACCGGGCAAAACTAATGCTCGGGAGGCAGTGTGTAGCTAAACTTCATTGGATGTGTTGTTAAACTTCCCCCAAATTTGTTTTCTCCATCTGAGGTAGTTATAAAAACAACCGAAGACCTGCTACTACGGTGGCCAGAGCCAAGAAAAGCCTTTATTCCTGCATACAAACTAATGGTCATCCGCTCAGAACTACCTTTATGAAAAGGAAGCTGGGAATTTGAAGTTCTTACTACACGACAGATTGCTAACTGGGAAAAAGGGTTGAATTAGCGGCTTCACAATGTGATAGTAAATATGAATTCCCTCAAGCTGGCTGGTCCACTGTTTTCCTAGATGGTTCGCTCTTTTAGTTTATTCAGTCATTTGGAGAATAAAGTTACAAATACATATCATCGTCCTTTGCTATAACCAGGGAAGAACTGGTCAAGTAGTGTCTGCAGTATCTTGTTGGGAACCATGGTGTAGCCCTTCCCAAGGTCATGTCGGCAAGCAGGACAGGTGAAGACTTCAGCTCTGAAAGAGCGCTGTAAACAGCTCTAAAGTCATGGGAAACATACATATGTTAAAATCCAGGTCATAAGACAGGTACATTACTTAGAGACTACAGCAATATTCAGATGCAGAATATTCTGTGCTTGAAACAGTTCTGGGCCTGCTATGTTTAGATCCAGAAAGTGGGTGCGGTCAGCTCGTCTTCACATCTCTCGGCTTGCCTGTGGCCCACGCGGTGCAATCTCCTGCCTTCCCCCCTGCACGTTTGCCTCCGTCTGCTGCCAGTGCCACCATGCAAAGACAAGCCTTCTGCAGCTGGACATCTATTCCGTCCCACCATTGCTTGGCTTCCCTGCGGCCCGCACGGCGCATCAGTTGCTTGCTTTCCTCCCCACACCTCTGCCTCTGTCTGATGCCAGTACCACCATGCAAAGGGCCTCCCGTGGCTGCCTGCCTACTCCAGCCCACCGACTTTCGGCTTTCCCACAGCCTGATCGCGTGCCTCCCTCGGTGTCTGCCTGCTGCTTGGACAACTCATTTGTGCTCCATGAGCTGTGGCTGTTGCCAGACCCATTGGCCCCCCGTGCCCTCGCCGCCTCTGGTGCTAGCCCACCCACCCACCACAGCTGATGATGACTTAACTGGGGCTTATTTTTTTAGGTAGGACTTATATTAGGAGCACGCTATTTAAAAAATCAGGCTATTTTCTGCTTAGGTCTTGTTTTCGAGGAAACACATTAACAGATAAATAATTAATTAATCTCCATTCAGGATTTGGAAGCATTTAACATATTGAACTGAACACCATCTTCAAAAGTATATATAAAGTATATATTCTGTTTTCATTAAAACAATCAAAAGATGATTTCATAAATGTAATTATAATCTAAAATCATGCCTGAATTATTGTCTGTTTCAGGAACTATATAAAAACATTGAAGACTTACCAAAAAACTTGAAACTGTTATCTTTAACAATAATGAATTGAATAATTTTAAGTGCTATTTTTAACTTAAAATTACTCAATTCATTATAGCATAAGGTCTGATGAAATTGTCTTGTCCAAAAGAATCTTACATTGCAGTACAATGTACCATGCCACAAGTTCCTTCATTGTTTCGTTTGCTGCAATAGGCTAGCACAGCTACACTATGAAACTTATTGCGATAAACCAGGTCACAGATATATCTGATCGATATACTCATAATCTTACTGTTTAAACTAGATAATAATAGTCATTAACTTAAGATAACTATGGACTGACTGCATATGCTTACTTTAAGAGCAGCACAGAATTTTCCTTTCTCCTTTAAAATATTAGATTAGTTGTTTTTACAAGTTACAGTAGGACAATGTGAAAATGATCCATAAGACACTTACTTTACAGACATTGTGCAGGCACTCTGTGGTCACTGGCTGGTAAACCAGCTCCTGGCAGCAAACGCACATAAAGGATTGTTCCAGTTTCTTCAAAAAATTCTAGGGCAGGATAAGGGAAAAATAATTAAGTCAAATGATGAAGTGCTTTCGAACTCTTCATAAAATAGTATTGTTTCTGTATTAACCTAAACTTCTTTTCAGGCCTGGAATATAGTATTTGAAATACGCTTTCTATTTTAATAAATATGCTACATAGTAGCCAAATTGTGTTTTCATTATTTGCAGCTCCTCATGCGCTCTGGATGGTGAGGGAACTTTCCAGAAAAGCTGCAGGTAGAACAAAGTCCTTGTTGTTTCAGTGAAAATCCAGTGGCATGACATTAAAAGGAAACAGTGCAGAACGTTGGTTAAAATAAAATAAAAAAAACATACTGGTCCTTCTTTAAGAAATTTAAGAACTTCATCCCAAAGTTTCTGGTTTGGAGAGTCTTCCTGTATCAACCATTGTTGTTGCTGCGTTAGCTGAAAAGCTTCTCCCTTCCCTCCATCACTCAGCTTCATCGTTTTGGCTTTGTTTGTAGGTTGCTTTATATTGTCTGGAAAAAGGGTTATCAAACTACAATTATAAATTTACACTGGCTCCTTCAACTACAGGTACAGGCTTATTGATTAGATTTACCAGAAAATGTAAAATAACACCAAAATAATCTTAAATTTAAAACTTCCTCCAAAACATACGTCCTCTGTTGTACTCGTGTTTCTGGTTACTTTGAATGTAATATATTATATTCTGAAAATATGTCCAGCTTACTTCTTCTAAGGACAACCCCAATATTTGTGAAGTTAGTTCTAACACAACTAGTGGTCTGATACAGCGGCCCCCAACCTTTTGGGCAGCAGGGACCGGTTCCGTGGAGAGAGGAGGGAGCGTGGTTTCCTGCAGATGGGACTTCACTTGTTTGCACGGTCCAGTTTCTGGCATGCCGCAGAACGGTACCGGTCCATTGACCGGGGGTTGGGGAATCCAGGTCTGACAAAAAGTGTTATTTTTCTTTTAAAGATACTTTCACAGAAAAAGTAGCGATTTCCTTTTTTATGAGGGATAAATTTCAAGTAGCTTGCCACAAGTAAACAGTATGATATTTGATTCAAATCTTACAATATTGAAAATAAAACTCATTCTTAAAATGTGTCAGTTTGTGTAATTACTGCACCAGCAGCATCCATCCTTAAGGGAAGCCCTGGCATCTCTGTGGGAATTTTAAGGTTTGCAGGAGCAGAAGAAAAATCATGCAGGGAATTGCAAGCAATCCAGTGAAGAATGATTGGACACAGAATGCCAATTTATTGGAAAATTCAGAGTGAGGAACCAGGACGGAGTATCTTAAAATACAATATGGCTAGCAGATTGAAGAGGAATCCTGCAAAGGTAACAATTAGCAAGCTACAAACAAACATTTTTACAGTGCTAGACAACATTGTCCTGACCTGAAAAGAACATGTATTTATTGACCGTTTTCTAGTCAAGTTATACCTATGAAATTGAAATGACTCAGTTTAGTACCTCTTGGAATAGGAGATCTATGACCTCAAATTTCTTGTCTTTTTCATTTACCAGAATTTGATGCAATCTAGAACTACACACTCTGGCTGAAACTTGTTTCCTAATTAATCTATTTTCATTTGAAGCCATTATTTATAAAGGATTTAACTCTTCATCTCTGAAATTCAGAATGCTGAACATTTAGTATATCAACATGGCTATCTAAGTTCCTTGTGAGCAAACTTTGTACCAAAACAGACCAACATGATTATTCCCAAAGTAAAGGTGAAAACAAATATATCTGAGCAACAATGACGTATCTGTAACTGCTGGAAATAGTAATGCCAAACTGGAAGGATATTATGGGTGTATTTTTGAATATGAATAACTTAAGATTCTCAACACTGTATATTAAGTACAAGAACCATTTTGGAATATGATCAATTCTCTATAAAGAGAAGCTTTGTAAACTGGCTTCCTTCCCCGTTATTCACCTACTTCGTATTATTGACCTCCCTACTGTCTTGTTGATGTCCTCCAAAACTTTCAAATGCCAAGTATCAATCCCAACCTTACATTTTTTCCCTTGCATCTTCCCTTCCTTCTCTGCTTCTAATATATCATAGAAACATATTAAATTCCCTCTTCCTTTGTTAATCTACATGCTAATGGCCAATAGTGACCTATAACCAACAGCTTTTTTAAAAATGCCCCAAATTTTGTCAGAGAATGCAAAAAACAAAAGGATAATTTCTCACCATTCTTAGTAGTAAACAATGACAAACATTTTGAAATGACCTAAACACATGGCCCTGTGGCAAGAATGAGACTTCCCTTTTCCTCATTTACTTTATTCCTATCTCGTTTTGTTTTCTCTGCCATCTGTTGCTTTGTTATGTTTTAATTGTTATTTGTAATTCTTCATTTAGATTTATCTTATCCAAAAATTATGCTAGAACAATTTCAGCTTAAAGAATATTTATTGTTTTTCCAATGACTTAACTCATCCAAACTTTACGAAAATACCATTATAACACAAATTCAAGAGTCCTCAATTAGCTGACAGTGGTTATACAAATCCTAGTGCTATGATGCTTGGATGATATGGAATATCATTTCTTGACAAAGTGACTGGAACTTAATTATAAGGGTAAGTCTGATGGCTAAGATATATGGATGAGAGTGCATATCTAGCATGATTGATACTTTTGTAAATGCCCTGTTCATTGGATGATGTAAAGATTCCTAAATGTCTTCTCTCTGACGGTACTCATTCAGCCCTGCAGTTCACCAGCTAGTTGGGAATGAAGAAATGTTGGAACAATAGATAAAACCTAGATGGAAGATGATTCAGAAGAAATCCAACTGAATACAAGGAAGAATCAATATGAAAATGCTAATTTCTCTTAAGCTGACAGACATGCTAGATGTTTGATGGGATCCAGAGAAATTATGTTTCAATATGGGTTGAAATAACTTCTCTATCCGATAACTGACGGATTTCAGACATACCATCATTAATTGGTCTTTTCTGATTTCCATTGCTCTGTTCCATTTGTTCCTGTTTCACAGACTCCTTTTTTACTTTATCTTTCTTTTCTTTATTTGCCATAGCTTCCCAATAGCCTTCTGGGTACTACAAAAGAAGAACATCACATCTGAGAAGTATTTTCAGCAATGCTTGCATCAAAACAAGAGCATCTGGAATAGCAATATGTTCATAAGATCCATTAGTTCAAAGACAACTCCAGCGCTTGAAGGGGAGCAAAAAAATAAAAAAAGTATAATCCGAGTTAACTAATTCACAAAATGCCATAATTCCCTTGAGGCCCAAGATGAACCCTGAGCCTTTACAAATAGATTGGTTGAAGTTACCAGGTTTGCCTCTTTGGTAAGGAATCAAGGGCTGTTTCCATTTTTCTATATTTTATCAATTGATCTAGGAATCCAAATGTTAACAAATGAAGTAAGTACTAGGTTTATCTACTTCAACACATTTTACATTGGGAGAAATTTGTGTTTGAAGGATAGTAAGTCATATCTCAGTCTCTGAATTTTCTGAAGAACTAATGATGAGTAATCAACAGTTTCCGAGCCATTTATTGCCAGGGATGGCAGTTAGGATAAAGATTTATATACTTTATATACAGTTAAAGAGCAGAAATTTTCTGATGTAAACTGTTCATTCTCATCTAAAAACTATCTCAAAATATGAAAAAGGTTCCTCAACTATACTGTCAAAATTCAGCCATTTGGTTACTGAATTTCAATCATTATTTAAAAATTTTGGGGCCAGAACACAACTGTAATCCACGCGTAGCCTATACGTTGTCACCTTCTCGTCTTCATGAAATAAAGTATGGGCTTTTGAACATTATACAGAAAATATAATCCAAGCCATCTGACATCTTTAAAACAAATCTGAAGAAAATCTTCCAAGAGAGCTTCAGCTGAGTATTGACTAGCTTATCTGTTTTAGTAAAACATAAAAACAATGGCACTTTAAATTCTAACCTGTAAACTCAAGCCCAATTTCTTTGACCGTTCAATTCCCTCCGTGGTCCAAGGTGCAGGTTCAGCATCATCTCTTCTCAGAAGATAGCGCCAAACTAAAAATCCACATTTTCCAATTTCTGGCCAATATTTCACCACCTGAATTATAAAGTATAGACTGGCTGCTTAGAAAACCTTTAAAATCTTTGTATCTAAAATGTTTAATCTAAGAAGGTTATCATAAAGAATGTCCTAAAGTTAACTGTACAAAGGTGTTTTTTTTAAATCCAGTACATTAAGTAAAATGATAGTCAAGGAAGGACGAAACAAAAAAACAGTAGAAATAAGATTATTTAGACTACCGCACTACAGCATTGACTGTGATTTTCTTCTTTGCTTAGTTGTGTATTCAAAGTGGCTAACAAAATTAAAATGCAGAATACAAAATATAAAATTAAAGTATGAAATAATCAAATATTAAAAACCTGGAGCTGCATCATGAATGCTCTTCTAAGAAACAGAGAGTAAAAGCCAAAAAGAGTACATTCCATAATATGAATATGGTACAGAAGAGCTTCTGAGTCCGGGGACACACACAAAAAGGCTTCTTCTGCAGATCATAATGTTCCTACAGACTTGTTAAAGAAAAGGCAACTGTTCAGGTAGTCAGGTCCTCCTCAGCTGTGTATTATAGTTTTATTATTATTTTCTATTTTCTATTAAATTTATAAGCCCACCCATTCTACAATTTAATAGTAGCACTGTATCTTTCCCATCATTCCCATATATTTTATTAGTTAACAGCCCAAATGCCACATTTTGTGCCAACTAAAACTTCCAGGTGCTTTTTAAGGATAAATCATAATGACCAAAAAGTAGCTAACAATGATTAGCAATCAATCCAGATATCCTCCAATGCAAGTGTAATGGGCTCTTTATCACAGCTGCAACCTTGATCAATGAGATCTTCTATTTCTGTGGAAAAGGAAGGGATGCAATATATCCACAACAAGCTAAATTTCAACATCCAAGTACTCAAGACTCTACTAACATAAGCCTGGATTTCATTTGTTTCTTCATCTGCATTTAGCCCATTATCAAACTTCAGCATTTGCCCTCAAGGACTATTTCCTTGAGGGCAAGCAGTAATGGAACTGGTGTTATCAGCATATTGATGGCATCCCACTCCAAAGTTCCAGCTGTTTCAAGTAGATACTGAAGAACATGAGGAACAAGATGGAATCTCATGGGATGCCATTAATACATTAGTGTGAAACAGAAGTGCCTCAGCAAAAGATCTGAAACTACTGTAAAACAGATAGCCTAGAGAAATTAGGAGGATCATGTGTACTATACATTTTTCAGCATAGATAATCCACTAAACCAGTTTTAATCCTGTATTTAAACTAAAAGTTAACATTAAAATATCTGGAAGAGTAATAAAGTAGTTGCCTGGAACCAATGTTAAGAGTTGTTAACTTAATTCTACGAAGTTTCTTTTCTGGAAACATTGTATTGCTAACTAGAGCTTATAAAGGTTATGCTAGACCAATCTTGGGAGTACTGTTCAACTGTTTGGAATCCCTACCGTATATCTGATATTAGCACAATCAAGCGAGTTCAAAAGTACTTTATGAGAAAAGTTTTGCACTCTTCTGTACATAATCGAATTCCCTACGCTACTGGAACTGCGTCGCTTGTGGTCGGACTTAGGTATTACATACAAAATTGTACGTAGTGATGTTTTACCTGTAAATGACTTTTTGTTTTAATCGCAATAATAGGCATGCAAACAACTGTTTTAAACTCATTGTAAACTGTTCTAAACTTGACTGTAAAAAATACGATTTTTGTAATCGTATTTTGTAAATTGTCAAAGTCTGGAATGCGCTACCTGATTCAGTTGTCTGAGCTACAAATTTTCACAGTTTTAGTCACAAATTGACTTCTGTGGACCTCACTTCATATTTAAGAGGTCTGGAGCGTGCATAAATGCACCAATGTGCCTATCGTCCCTGTCATTTTATTTTTATATTATTTGTGTTTTTGTTTTTGTTTAACAAATTATAAATAAAATAAAATAAAAATTCCACAATTTACTCAGGAAAACTCTCTAGAAAGAAATAATGAACAGCTGTAGATTAAAGATCCCAGAAAAGTAACTGGGATATATTTTCCTAATCTCCCTCCCAGCAGAGGTCATAGGAAATGCTAGGCAGTTGACTTCTTAAAACCAGATCTAAATCTCAAGTTGATGTGGATTTTGGATCTTTTTCATCCAAGCATATCTAGATATAACAATTTCTCTCTACATATACATTAGTTCTAGGAAAGAAACTTATGCTATCTGAAAAGCAACTTACATACATAGGCAAGTTGAAGTATTGATCTCAATTTATCTATCTTGCTTCTGATCATCTCCACTGTGCTGTAGTGGACTTCCTAAGCAATGGTATTGTAAAGAAAGAACTTAATATTGACTTCCACAATAAGTAACCTTTGATAACCAGACTGTTTCTCTAAAAAGTATATATCCCACATTTTCTAAGAATCAAGGCATTTTTTTTCTGGTAGTGGCAGATTTAATTTTTTGCAAATTAAGATAAATAATAGACAAAGTTAGCTGAAGAAGTTTAGAGGGCTTTTTACATAAATCATCAAAAAGAGGCCAACAGCTGAAAACTCTATTTCTTATGCTTATAAACAGAAATCCAATCTTTTTTTAAATGCACATATTATTGAATTACTGAAAATATATTCAACTTATTATCCTTTCTCTCCCTCCATCACTTCAGATACATTGTGCAAAAGCTGAAATAATAGACAACCAATACAACAGTACGATAAATTGATTACTGATTTTAACTGAGCATACTTTCTAGTGTGTGTTGAATCCAAAATTGCATGAACAGCCTTTATGTGAACATAAAGGGCTTTCTTTAAACCCTCTATGACAGATCGGAAGGTCACTGAATATTCGAAATGTGCAATTAGTAACATCCAGAAATCACAAAAAAATATACACATGCACCTTTTATATCAATATGTTTTGCAGTAAAAAAAAGTACTTCATTATTAATATTTTCCAAGACAAACAGAAGAACAATACTTACCTTGTATATGCCATCATATCTATTGCCTTCCTCTGGGGCGTATTTGCTGATCCTTCGACCTTTTGAACTGCGAACAACTCTAACTGGTTTCCCAGCTCTCCAATTTTTAGACTCAGCTCCATTTTTGTCATCCAATGGAGCGTCACAATTTAGAGCCAAGGCCCTGAAAAAAAAAAATTTTTTTTTAAAGTTTTTCAACATAATAGAATATTTCTTAAAGTACTAGACTATCAGTGAGGATTATCATAACATGCCAAACTATTGCAATTTGATACTCTACAGTCAGCAGAGCATACAGCAGGCTAGCTAAGCATAGAATCACTATTGAATCAACTGCCGTTTGTTCCTATGGAAACAGTATGCCCATCTCAAGCCTGAATGGATCCTCCTTTTTCTTCCTTCACAAAAGCGTAAGAGTGCTGCATTCAGGCATTCAAAGCTTCAGCCTCCAGATGCAGGTGTTCCACAATTTGAAGGGCTCCTAAATTTACTGAGCCGTTAAAACTAAACATTAAGGGTCTTCCCCTTTGTAACCCGTTCTGCTTTATCCTTTCACCAACCAGGTAGCGATAAGCAGAAGTATTGTTTTCTCTCTACAGGAAAAGCTGCAATCCACTTTTGCCTAGCATCTTGATTTCTCACAGCACTTTAATTTTCCAAGGGACCTCTAAGATGCTTTAGCAACCTATACGAGGCAACAGACTTAGGGTGACTATCTGTTTGAAAGTGCAGTTTCTCCTTAAAAATGAATGCGTGCTCCTTAAAAAAGAAATTGGAAATATTTTTAAAAGCACCTGTTCATGTGTGTTAGAGTTTGATCAAATGAATGTTCCCCAATTCTTTTATTGCCAGAAAGATCTCTTCCGCCACTCCCAGTGTAAGTAAATTCATCACCTCGGTCCTATATAAGAAGATAAATTATCCTTTAAAATGTCAAATTATGATTGAAATATACAAGTAGAAGATGAAAATGAGTCCCAGGCAATAACAGCTGTGCATATATAACTAAACCAACACTTTATGTGGTGCTGCCACAGATATTTGGGGAGGTGTTTGTGCGTGGTCATGTTCATATGTGTTTGCATACAAATGTGCTTATCTAAAAACACAAAAAGCATTAACTTCAGTAGGCAGTGTTTTAGAAGGACCAATTTACATGGGCCACAAGAGGGGAACAGAATACTGATGACATTCTCACTCTGAGCATACTGTAATTGAAGGATTTTTCAACCCAAATCTTCACATTCCATACTCTCCCATTATATCTGTTCTATATCCAGGATAGAAGTGAACGCAGCAAATTTGAATTAGTGGCAAAGAGCTGGGTCTAATAAAGATTTCTACATGCCAAGATATAGAGAATGCTTCCCTCAGGTATCTTATCCCCAAATTTCAGGATTAAAAGACCTGCAAAAACTTTCCAAGAACATCATTAACAGAGTGGGGGGGGGGGGGGACGGA
>JANHFL010005745.1:0-33447 GCA_032468155.1 Oxyrhabdium leporinum | reverse complement strand
GCCCTTGAGAAATCAAGCCGTTCCAATGCCTCTTGCCTTCGTGGTCACAAGTGTTAGTGCTTGTCAGCATCTACTGCCATCCTGTTTTCCCCCACATAAATAACAAGAACAAAATCGACATTCTTTATCTGGGTCAGCTCTACAATGTTTACATTCAGGACCACTCTTTCCTGCAAAGGAAAAAAAAGAAAGAAAGAGAGAGGGAAAGAGAGGGAAATAAGGTGATTAAAAAGAGTCTTGAACACCAGCTGCACAGAAAATAAATTATATAAACCGACAAATATTGAAAACATTAATAAGCATGCATGAGTCCAGATTTTTAAAATCTATCTTTTGCTTCTGAAAAAGCATACAATAAGCACTGAGATTCCCTAGCTTGGCTTCCTGGGGTGACAGCCACCAGGAAAACAAATTTAAATGCAAGCAATTGCAGGCTACCAGACAGTCATTCATTCAAGATCACGAACTATGAAGTGTTCACTATTTGTTACTGGCCAGAATACATTTGTGCAGAGAGCTAGATCACACATTTTTGATGTCTTGATGCACATAAATACGAAGTCAGACAAAATGTTACATATTACTAAAAAATGCATATTGTCTTACTGATTTCCCACAATGCCTGTAGAAAAATTTAAAACTACAGGGACACATAGTCCAATATATATAAACTAAGCAAAGCACCCAGGCATCTGTGGAGATGGAAAATCAATATTGGAAGACTAGGTGAAGCTTGATAACTTATGTCACTTGGATCCCCTGTAAACATAGCAAAGAAGAGTTAATCCCTAGACTGTTGCTGGTACATTTAGGTAGCAATTCACTTCAGCTATCTGGATTTCTTGCATTGGTGGTTTTATATTGGGGAAGAAAGAGTATCTTCCTCTCGATTTCAATCAGCATCTGGTCTAAGGAGACACCAAAAGGCCTCTTCCCTTGAAGTAACTGGAGGATAATACTGACTTAGGAGACACCAAGATAGAAACTGGGAGACTGTTGAGTTCTAATCCTGCTTTAGGCCCGAAAGCCGGCTGGGTAACTTTGGATCACTCTCTCTTGTCAGCCTGACTCACCTCACAGGGTTGTTGTGGGAAAAATAGGAGAAAAATATAGTTATTTATTATTATTAGATTTTTATCCCACTTTTATTTTTTTAATAAATAATTTGAGGCAACCAATATACCTAATACTCGTC
Source organism: Oxyrhabdium leporinum (assembly GCA_032468155.1). Taxonomy (NCBI): domain Eukaryota; kingdom Metazoa; phylum Chordata; class Lepidosauria; order Squamata; family Cyclocoridae; genus Oxyrhabdium; species Oxyrhabdium leporinum. The sequence continues at coordinate 32,252 of JANHFL010005745.1, read as the reverse complement.
CCGCCTTGTTTTTCCCACAACAAGCCTATGAAGTGGGTTGGGTTGAGACAGCATGACTGGCCCGAAGTCAGCCAGCCATCTTTTATGCCTAAAGTGGGACTAGAAATCAGTGTCTCCTGTTTCCTTACCTGGTGCTTTAACCACTAGACCAAATGTATTCCTTTGAAGCTGTTGCCTGTAATGTCAAATCATATTGAAAAAAACAGTTGCCCTGAGTCCCTGGTAGACGGTTTTTCATCTATCTAAAATCTCTTTCCTTCCTCACTAAGGACCTGGGGAAAAGATAGGTTCTTTGGGCAAGTGGAAGAGAGCTATTTGGGCTGCTGATTATGTCTCCTAGAGAAATGTCTGCTGAAGAAAGGCTGCCCAAGCCATCTGAGCATTCTTTCAATATGTCATCTTCCTTCTATAATTTCTTTTCTTTCCTTTAAATGCAATCAAGCAGTAATTTACTACAGTACTCAGGACTGAAGTAAGGCCGTAAGATTACTCTCTAGTGCCGCCTTGGGCCTATAAAAGACAATTATTAGCAAAAGAGGTTGGCTGAATAAGCAGACTTTAAATATATGGCAGTGACAGCATAAATGTGCAAACCTTTGCAGATAATAAATCATTGTCTTCTGATTTTCTCTACATATATCTTTCTCTACAAATATCTAAATCACACTGTAATATAAAGTTATTTCTATGAATTGTATATGTATTTGAAAAATATATTGATCAAACATATTTCTTTTAATAAGAGGATGTTTAAAACACTATTCAAAAATGGGAAACCTTTCATAGGCAGACTAAATACCTACTTTTGAACTCTCCGTCTGCAAATGTCAATGGATATGCTCCTGGTTTTTCAATCTTGTATATTTCCTCTATAAAACGTAGTTTGCAATCATTGATTACATCTTCTGGGCCCCTGAAAATTAAGAAACAAAATATTCAACTCAATGTATCTCAGTCTAATTAGAATGCTATCCAATAGAACACAACATGAAATTACTGTTCAAGTGTACATTATATGCTTGAATAAGATTCACGGACTGAACTAAAAACTAAATAAAAAGCATGCTTCAAACTCAATTGTGAAATAGCAATATTATATTAATCCAGAAAATATTCACTAATATTCACAGAAAAGCAAATAATGCATCTACTTGAAATATCATACTGTAACATTAACAATTTACATATTAACAACTATATTATGAAAAGAATCATAAATAACCAATACCATCAACCAGAAAATAGATCAACAATAAAGGCACAACCAACCTAAATTTTATTTTCATTTTGTCATATATATATTTAATGATCAATATAGAAATAAATACAACCATACAAAGTACTTTCATACGATGCCAATAGAAATGGAACCAAGTAAAGGAGGATACTAATATGCTTGAGGGCATATATTTTTAAAGAGCCCAGAATAAAACGTATTTAGAAATCGGGGAAATCAAAGAAAAAAGATTAAGGAAACATGTTAGCATAGCTGATCGGCTGACATTTAAATCAGAACCGTGAAGTTAAAAGTTAAAATTTGATTATAGGTCTGATTCTTTATAGTGGACAAGCATTATATGTTCATTTATTTCAGTGTAATTAAATGAACAAGCATATTCAACTCCAGCAGGCAATACTCTTTCTATTTTCAGAGCATAATACTGGATAGTAGTTTAATTAATGAAATACACCTTCTAGTTAGCCTTCGTGTCACTATATAATATTGCAAGAGTTCCATACAGAGAAACATAAGGTTAACAATCTAACTTGCTTAATTTTTCGTCTTCAAAATTCAATGTTTTGTTGAAAACAAAGCAAAAAACCCAAAGCAAAAAACCAGGAGTCTCCTGCATAAATCACATCTCTTCACATAAATCCCTTATTAGTATCTTATGCTGTTTTATGGGCAAAGCTGCATATTCAAATCTAGTTTTTATCATGAGTTGCCACACATTACGTAAACAGTTTGCCAGCAATAAAGTTTGCCTAAATTTGAAATATACTTCATACTTTTCTTTACGAAATACCTGCAATAGCTTCATCATTTAGGGTTTTTTAATGACTGAAATAGTAAATGTAAATAATTTATTTTACTTTATTTATTCATTTATTTCATATGTCTACTCACTTGCTAATTGTAGCATCAATTATTTGGGCAAAAATGACTCAAGTAAATACATCAGGATTTATAATACTATATCTCAAATGTAAATTGCTTTTAGATTTTCTTCAGTATTACCAAGCACTAGCTTTATACACTTCCAGGAACAAAGGACTGGAGGTGTTTCCATGAAGAAAACTTACGAAGAACTTTATCTTTTCTCATGTATTCAGAGAGATACTCAGAGTCTGCTGATGTTAAGAGAAAATAAATTAGTTAAGGTTTAACTGTGCTGCTTTTCCCTATTATCCATTTTTTTGCAGATGCGGTTCATCATATTTATTATTCTTTCTGATTTTACAGCAGTGCTCTTTCAAGATATTGGCAGTCCTCTGCTACCACAATGAAGATCAGTACATTGCCAAAATATTTCATTCCACAGGATTATGAGAATGCTGAAATAAGCGTAATCTGAGGGAAAGAAAACTAATGAGCTGGTGACTTGTTTCAGCTTTCTCAGAAGTTTGTTGCAAAGTGGAAAAAACATTTAAGCTGAGGAGAAAGAGGAAGAGCACATACATCCACCTCCTCCTCTTGCCTCTTGTCCAAACATAACACTGCTCTGCTAATTCAGCCATTTTTTCTGTGCTAAGTAATTTCTCTTTTCTCGCCAAGTTCAATTCTGAAATCTGAGTCTACTTCGGATTTGGGAACACTGATTAGCTATATAAAAAGAGAACGCTTCCTTCTGTAAGGCAAAAATTACCACAGTGAAGTACTCCATTTGCATACTCTTTATTTCCCAAAAGCCAAAATGATCTGGCAAATCAGAAGCATAACATGGTTGAAATGTTGCTTCTTGCTATGTTCCTGAAACACAGAAATCGCTACAATGCTGTCATATTTTTGGTGTATCGTTTCCTTTTGTCATTTCATGGTATTTCTAAAAACCAAAATCTAAGAATCTTAATTTCTGTGTAAATTGAATTAACGTGTCCATGGTGCTACAAAACCAGACCTACCATTATGAAGAAAATCAGGCTGTGATTTATGTTACCAAAAGTAAGTCAGTAATGAACTCAACAGAATTTATTGCTGAGCAGATTTCTCCAGAACTGTAGTTTAAGTATTTCAAATAATAGTTGGAAAGAGAACAATATGAGTAAAAGCATGATATAGTAGTTAAGGTGTTGAGCCAGAGGCAGTTAGACCCAGGTTTTCATCCACTCCCAGCCATGGAGGTGCATTGGATGACTTTGGACAAGTCACTCTCTCTTTATCCCACCTACCTCACAAGTTATTGTTCTGGGGGGGAAATGGGAGGATAGAGCACTATGTATGCCGTCTTGAGTCCCAAAATGAAAGTACGATATAAATCTAATATTAGAAAGACAGAGCAATATTGTGTTTAACTTCTTGCTATAAAAAAATAATAACATTGAAAGAAATTACAGGTTTTGTGCTACACTGAAAGGTTTTATTTACTCAAATAATGTAAAAAATGTAGAAGACTGCAGTATCAATCAATAAAATCTTACCCCAGCATAATTTTGGCATAAGCCTCTTTGTTAGTCCTTGAAATTTCTCTCAAAGAGGTAATTTCTGCATCAAACCAGAATCCTCTTTCTTCTGGACTCTCTACATTGTAATTAACCATCACTGTATCACCTACATGTAATTCATTCCATTTCAAAATAGTTCTTGCTCGAGGCCGCAGATTATGGACAGTCATTTCCACAATGCCACTTTCTGGGTATCTTGAAGAAAGAATAAAAACAAAAGTTGTAATAACCTCAATATCATAATACAAATTTTTAAAAATCTATATAATACAACAGTGTAACACCCTTAAAAATCAAGTCCATAATGTATGGGAACCTGCTTTTGAAACACAGCAGAATTTTACTGTCAATGTGAGAAGTGTTCCCCAAAGACCATTAATGGATTGTGAAGATGCTTAAAGACTCTCTCAGTGCTGGTTTTTTATTTAAAAATTATGTGACACACTGATGGGACTGAACTGGCTTTTAACTGTAACACATAAAGTAAATATCAATGGGATATCAATATAACTCATTGACAGAAAATGCTCTTATTTTTTAATGTGATTATAAAGAAGTGAGCATAAATCTGAACAACTATCTTATTTTGAGATATATAGAAGAACAGTAGACTTATTCCAGTTCTAAAATGTATTTGTAAATAAGCCGTAGTAATTTCAGTAAAACGCAACATTTAGAATTTCAATGTTGTTTCAGTTTCTACAAATAATGATAACAAAAGATCTCAAGAGGCATCTAAGGCTGTGATGAATGTTGCAATAATAGCCTAGGCTAATACTGAGAGACTTTAGATAGTTCTTACATGTAAAAACAATTATAGGTTTCAGACTTTAAATATATATCCATATCATAACATTAATAGTTATCAAAATGATTACAGCTTTAGTAGATTTCTGTTCTAAGAGATAGAAAGCCAAAGATCATTTGGCTGCTTGAATTTAGTTGTACAACTACTTATAAAAAATAGACTGAATATATTTTTGAAAACCTCTCTCTGTATCAGTAAAACAAACAAACAAAATCAATTTATATAGAAAGGGAGCAACTACTTCTCCAGATTCTATGTTGCAGATTAACACTCATGATTATATCATACAATCACATCTATCTCTGGTTATATCAGTTATCAAAAAAGGCTTTTATAAAAAGATGAAATACATCATCACTGGAATTAAATATCTAACCACTGAAATTTCCTAGAATTCTACTTCAGCAAATAACTTTTATAATGATGCATTTATATTCAACAAACATGGGGATCTTTTATTCCATTGGCCACTGTATTCTCCATCCATCCATCCATCCATTCATCATCCATCGCCTCTACTCAAGATATTCCTTCCTATAGTTCATATTTAGAAGAGGAGCTACTTTCATAGCAACAGCATGAAAAAACCAGGAAACTGCTCATGGAAGAAAAAGCTCTTTCCTTACAACAAGGACAGTTCCAATTCCTTTCTCTACTTTATAATAAAGAAACTTGATTTCTCATCTTTTCCATTTGTATTAAGCAGAAAATCAGTAAAGCATACACAGCAGAATGGAATGTGATTATGCCTCCAGGAAAACAGATCCTGTGTCCCACAATCAAAGTAGGCCTTGGATGTAAAAACCATACAAACTGTAACTCATACACTGTTTTAAAGCAATTCATCAACAGGCAGAAACTAATCTAAATTCCACACTTCTGCATGCCAAGCGGCAATTTAAAAAGTGCACAATGGGAGTAAAAATCCAAATAAAGTACGCATAGCTCATACTAATGACTTTGAAATCTCACAATACTAGGGAATTTTTAATCTAGGCAAAAGATGAAAATGTGGAATCTAGTGAAAATTGTATTTATTCAGATGAGTTATATACTTTCTCAAATGCCTTGGGGCAGCATACACATAGAACAATAAACAAAATACGTTTAGCATAAAATATAACACTAATATAAAAATTCCAAGCTGTTTTATCAAAAAGGTAGTCACATTGGACAGGAACTCAAATCCCATGTCTAGCGGGAGGAGGGATGCCAGGTTTTTAGAAAAAGTAGGCTGGGGTTGAAATTACCCAAATCTCAGGGTAATGCTGTTCCATAAGACATACATAATGAAAGAATGGCATTTTTAAGAGATGAAGACATGCCAACTCTGTTGGATCTTATCATCAAATGGGCAGAGGTGCAAATAATCCAGTCTTGTACATGAAGCGTTTTAATGGTGAGTAACCAGCACTCTGAATTCCACCCAGAAGCCCACTAGCAACCAATGTAGCACACAGATGCTTACTAAAGTACACTCATAACTACTCATGTAGCTACATTCTGAAGTAGCTGCAGCTCCCAAGAAGCCTTCAAGAGCAGCTTTGGAGTACATGTTGCAATAATCCAAAAGAGGTGACAAATGCATGAATTACAGTTAGTAGGGCGTCTCAATCCAAGAAAGGACACTAACAACGCACAAAATAAAATGCATAGAGGACAGAATGAAAGGCCTTGAAGGACAGAGGAAAAACTGCTCCCAATGGTCACATCTTGAGTCTGGAACAAGAATATAGCTTAACATGAATAAATGTTTCCAACAAGCCCTAGTTCATATAGGAAGAGGTGAGGCAAGCACATTCAGACTATAGTTGCTATAGTTTTACAATAAAAACACTACTGGCCTACACAATTACTGAGAACCTTAACGGCATCACTTGGCAGTAAGAGGTTGAGGTGTATAATTGGGCATCATCAGTATACTGATCTATTTAATTCCATGCCAATAGATGACCCAATGGATTTCTACTGATATCATCACCATCACCATCACCATCACCATCACCATCACCATCATCCTAGCCATTGTCTATCTACTGCAGGATGAAAAACTTTTCCGCATGTTTCCAACCAATATGGTCTTGAGCTTTCTTTCACCAATTGGGCCCAAAATTCTTGCGGATGTTATAGGAGTAGAGAAAGAAGTACTGAGGGGTACCTCATAAATCAAGTCACTCCCTATCTCCAACACTATCTGGAACTGATACTGGAAGAAAAATCACCACAAAACCATATCTTCACTTCCAACCCCCTGAGCTGGTCCAGAAGCATACCATGATTGGTGGTACTGAAGGCATTGAAAAATAAAAGACAACTAGGATAGATGCACCATTCTCATTCCAGTCTTACCAGGGATCATCCAGAAGAACAATCAATGTCATCTGATACTATATTCAAGTCTATAGGATTCAATCTCCTATATCTGGAGACTGAAAGGTCTCCAGATAATCTGCTTCTAGATAATCTATTGACAGACCACTTTCTCAATAATCTTGCCCCAAAAGAGAAGGTTAAATGTAGGCCAGAAATTATCCAACACTATTAGATCTAGAGATCTAAAGAAGGGGCAGACCACTAACAACTTAAGAAAAAGTGAAACTGCCTCTTTACTCAAGGATGAATTTCCCACCACCACCATTATATCCAATCATACATCACCTCCTAGAAGCCCTTGATTATCCAAGTTAGGTGGTTACACTCTAAGCTCCAAGGACCATGTCGACTTCCTTAGGACCAATGGACTCCAATAACCACACAAGATTGTGGCTCAGTCAACTTACAGATCATGCACAGCTTGAATCCAACTCAAGTTAAAATAATGATCCAAAGTGATTTTATCTAATAGATGTCTTGAAAAATCTTCAAAGCAGCTGTTCAGGTGATCTCCTGACCCACCCTCCCAAGGAGATAATGGGTTACCTTAAACAGGGCTGCAAAACATCAAGCAGCAGATGTAGTAAGAATGGGAAAATAGCTGATTGCCATTCTAATCAACCCACAGAAACATCCTTACCCATGTTTGGTTAGACTAGCTTGTTGACTTCCTCCAGCAATGCACAAGGCATTTCTTCTGTCATTTCATTTTTTGGAGTTCCTGTAAAACCAGGGCATTTTTTGTGATCCATGTATAGACAGAGAGATCATGCAAGTACAATATAATCCAAAACTTCAACCACTGTCTTATTTCAAAAGGAGACTAAACTGCAGCTGAATTATGCATTGATCTTGGGAACTTTCCCATGTGCCCTCTGAAACCCATAGGATTTATCCAATGGGCCAATCCAAATACATCTTTCTTCTCTGCCACAGGGAGCTGATATAGAGAATTCTAAAGCAATTAAAGTTTTCTGTCGATGACAATTCCCAACTTCTGATCAAGTCCCACTGCCCTGAGACAAAATCAGATCTAACATGTGATCCACATTGAGCATTAGGCCCTCAATTATTTGGATCACGTTCATGATTGAAATATGCAATTTCAGCACTGAAGTTCTTAGTGTTGAAAATGGTTACCTTAAATAAAAGGTCTGAACTAATCGCCGAGTCATTATCATTCAACCTGGAAAGCCTCAAGCGAAACAACTTCTAGTCTCTGAAATTCCATCCTTCAAAATGCAAAAGTCACCAACTTCTTTATAAAATAAGACACAGAAAGCATGATTTTTCCATGCATGAAGCAGAAATGTATTCTCTCCCCATATATCTCAGCAGGGAAATAAGCCTGTTGTTATTTATATAAAAATTTATGTTCCAATTTTCTAGTTTTCATGTATTATTCAGTGGAAGCTCTTTCTCTGGCAAGGCTTCACACATCTGATAGCACTGGGTGGGGAGAAGTGCAATGTAGTCCCAGTGAGGAGGGATAAGTTTCCTCACTCTGCTGTTTGGAATGATGGTGAACTGGACAAAAGGCATTGTTTCATATTACAATCTAGGTACCGGTAGAAATGCAAGTGAAGCATGAAAATTAAAACCAAGGGCTGCATTTGTTTCTTGATTTTTTTTGTTCTTATTTTTCAAATACTTAAAAAATCAAATGTGCTTCACAATAACATCTGACCTCTTACAATTACATTTTTGTCACAATGTTTAAAACATTCACACGCATAATCAACATCAAAAGAAAAGAAAAATATAGTTAATAGTATAGTAAGCACTTTTTCCTATTCTACTAGCAAAGTAAGAACCATAATATTCTTCATGTAATCACAATCTTTATCCACTATTTAGTACAGTAACATGGATAGTAACTAATCTCAGGCCCTCATCATACATGGGCAATGTATATCACCTGAACTGGGCACTAAGCTGTTCACCAAAGTGAAAGAGACTGCAACAGTAAATTTCAATAAGTTAGAGGACATAATAAACACCAACTCAAATTTCAGACCACCAACAAAATTATTCATCTATCGTCTAAAGAAACAAATGGCAGAGTTATCTGGAAGAATGTAAAAACAATTTACAGAAGATAAACACAAAGCTGTGAGAAAAAATATTGTATTTGTACTGGGATTACATATCAGCTAGCCTAAATACAGCATGTAAAATCTGTAAGAGAGATAATTGTAATGTGTTTTATACTGGAATAAAACATATTTATTTTCACCTATGCTAAATTAAGAAAATTATCATGGGAGAAAGTGCTATAAAAATCAAGCTATGTTAAAACTAGTGGATTAGAAGGGATAGCTGAGCATAATGTTCTTTTCATATAAACCAGATTGAAAAATGAAAAAAAAAAAGCCTTTCTTCCCATGTAAAAATGTAGCTTATCGAAAAACATTTTTAAGTTTAAGTGAATGATTGTTTACCACCATATCCAAGCCAATTTTCATGAACTCCCAAGCCAAAAGGGAAAAGACAAAAAAGCTATTAAGGACATCCATAAGTTGTCAAAGAAAACAGGGTTTGAAGATAAGAGGGATGGATATAAAAAGGTACACAGCATAAACGTGAATATATTCAATTTTTAAAAGTCCAGCAAATTCAGTATAGATGGATGTCTTTCTGAAAGCAAACCTACCAAGCCAGCTGCTTCTAATTTTAAATATTAATGTTAACATAGCGGAACCCTCGTTTGTGCTTCCATCTCTATGGAAACCTTTCTTAGCAATTGGTTACCTATTAAGAAAAGACTATCAGCTTTCTTTGACCACAGACTGCATTTCTACGTTCTTATAAAGCGATTCAGGCAAAAATGTTAACCCTGTGTAAAAAAAAATATTTTTTTTTAAAAACCCTTTTCCAAAGCAGAAGATTTTAGACTCTCTTCATCCCTTTCTCACCTGTTCTTTAGTTGAAAATAAAAACATTACATTACATTTACCACTTGGATCCACAACAAAACCCATACTCTCTATCTATAAATATTTGGGAATTTAATATATGCTTTAATCTTATTTTCTTTGAATCTATACCAATTATTTATGCCAGATCCAAATATTAAATATAGATTCCAAGCTAACACAATTCAGTGTTAAAGAGATTTGTTTAAAAAAAAAAGAATTCGCAAGAACAGTCTCTCCCATCAACCTATATAAGACAAAACATTAATGCAAGGGTGGGTTCAACATCATGCACAGATCTATGTATTAACTAGGGTGAAAAAGATTGGCATAGTTAGGTCTAACAATCCGAACCATCTGCCAAAACACAGGAAAAACCAAGTGAAAGTGATTTTCATTTCATCCCAAAAAGCTAACCAGGAATGCTGAAAGCACATTTTTCAGTAAGGGATAATTTTGTACATGGAGATTTTGGGAGAACACTTTTTCTATAAAATATGTACCTAACATGATGATTTGTATGCACAATTTGCTTTTCAGAAATCTTTCTGAAGATTTCAATTTTCAGAATTTGGTATTTACAGTATTTTGAACCTTAGGTTGAACGTCATACACAAATGCTCCAAAATAATCCTCACAATGATGAACTACATAAATGCAAATAATGTGACAGAATATGAACAGTACTTGTCTCCTAGGATTCATAAATCTAGTATAGTTATGGTTGCGATGCATGTTTTCTACAAGGGGAAAATTGTCTAACTGGGAATGATAGAAAGAGAACAGTATTTAAAAGAAATTGATTCCTGTAGCAAACTGAAAAACCTTCAGTGAGAACAGTAAAAAGGTAAGCTTAATATTTTGGGATAAAAATTACTACAGAAAAGGAGAAAAAAATGCAAAGGATATCATCCAGATTTTCTTTGCTCTAATGAGTATGTTGATACTGCAAGCCAATGATCTGTTGTTTGGTAATATAAATTAGCAATGATAAAAAAAATTAATCCTGAGATGCCATATTTTCTCGCTAACTTCCTGAAAGTAGAATATGCATTCAGATTTCTGGGTGATGTTACGAGTAAAGTATTTCATAAGAATCATTGCATAGATTCTTGAATTATAACAACCACTAATCCCTGATTTTATTTAGGTGAAGCATTTCTTAGATACATGTTATATAGTGGGAAAATTTAAGCAAAGATTACTGCTTCAGAAGAATTAACAGTGTAAGAAAGCTCACAAGAATCCAAAATGATATATTTTATTAGCAGAATTCCAAGATACTAACAATGCACAAAACAATGTCAAAGACAAACATGCATTGAGATAGAGCAGAACTAAATATGTTGGCACAGAGCAACAGAACCCAGCACATCCTTTAAAGCACAGTCTGACACCATACAATGCCAGTTTTTGTTTTCTAAGTAAAAACTTCAGCTTGAAATATAAACCTGTTCTTATTTGTAAAATAAATTATGTGGTATTGCTAATAGAAGCAGATATACCAATAATGCATAGATATATTTAGCATTTCTCAAAACACAGTATATAGCTAAATCACAAAATACTCCCAAAATTTGTTGTTGCTTACAATGAAGAAATACGTCAATAAAACAATTACTACACAAAGGTGCATTTTATACCAAAAAGATTCCAGTTACCGATTGATGACCACTATTCAGATCCATACAACTTTTCCTATGAATTATTTCAAAACAGGTTTAAAAAACAAAACGCTGAATTTTGCCCAATCACAAAGTCCTAGTTTTAAGGGTGGAATTAGCAGCACAGATTATATACAACCAGTTCAGCAAACTATTCCATGTTCTAATGAATACCAGATAAAACTACACAGCCTTCACTAAAAGATGTTAGATTGAATGCTATTTTTGGTGTTTACAGAGCATTGAGCTACCATTCAGGTAAAGATTCTCACCATCAATATATAAAAAATACTTTAATCCAATTTTACAAAAACATTTTCAGCAAGTCTGGAAGAGATATTCCAATGATTGTACTAGCACTAGGGAGAAATAATGTTCAGTGATAAATACCTTATTATTTTCTCCAATTACACTGAAAACCTGAAAAAATTAATAGAATTAAATGTCAGCAGCAATTAATCAGGTTTCAATGAACCTGAAGATAATACAAGTCATGTTCAAGAACTACTCCCAACTTTTGCCAATTTGAAAATCATGAACGCCCAGGATCAATAGTTATGGTCACATGAAACTAGGTTGAAGAGATTTGGACAATCTCATGCTGTATTCAACAGCAAATACTTAACAAAACACATAATGACAAGAATAAAAGCATAATTATATGTATGTGACCTAATAAAATGGGTAATCTCATAGAAATTGCAAATGAGCTAGCCATATTGCATGATGAATAGATCAACAGAGGACGACAACAGTAATCCTTGAATGGATACTCATTGACATTTTAAAAAATATATAGTACTCAATTTAAAGGTGCTATAGACAATATAGAGGGTGGTCTTGATGAATAAAGGAAAGATCTGTTGCTAAGGTGACAATCACATAAAATTAAAGCCGGAGCCCCTGCCAAGAAAGAGATTTATGAAAAAGCTTCTAACAGCACCCTCCCCATTCAGTTAAAGGTAAAAGAGGGAGGAAGAAAGTAGATTCAGACTTGAAAGATTCTACTATAGCCATAGTGTTTTTATTGGTCTGATATATCATATAGTGCTGATAGATTAAACTAAAAAGAAATTGCAATGTGTTGAAGAAGTTGGAAAGCAGATAAAGAGGTCTTCCTGTAGTGGATTAATTTGGGCTGTTCCTAGTATTGACACATAAGCAGAAAAGCTTGGTAGTTTGTTTACACACAGAACATCTACGCAGCATGCAGTCATTTAGGATGCTCAATGTAACCAGGAAATGAATGCTGAACTTCATTACTGATATTGTGTCATATATCAGTAATATAGATTTCCTACATAATCTATTGGAAGAAATTTATTCAGTGAAACCTACAAGACAGTAGAGTCAAGCTAACAATAGATTTGAATTATTATAATAGACAAGAACCAATTCCAATCACCTCTGTCACTGATCATGCTGACTAGGACTGATGGAACTTTGAATCCAACAGATCTGTAAACTTTCTCACCTGCATTAACATTTCCATCAATTTTAGTAGTTATTTTGTATTAACATTTCAGTCAATTTTAGTGGTTATTTTCATAATCAAAATCTATTTCAGTCTAAAGTTTTATGGAGCCAGAAAGTAATTAGATAATTAAAATGAAAATAATCTTCTTCCGTGATGTTTTAAATTGATGTAGGCATGTCTCAAGGTTCTACAAATGACAATGGACCCTTTCTTTTTCAACAGCTCAGTTCTATGCTGTTTATAAATAGTTTATATTAATGGTTTGCTGCATGATATGGTGCTCAAAACTAATTTACCAAAAAAGTGACAGATTTGTATCGTAATAGAATCCCCTTCCTATTTCAACTTAGATTTTCCTAAGTTTTATATTTTACATTGCTACAGTTTACTTAATTCCTAAATCATGAATAATTATTATCAATGACCCTTTTATTTCGAGAAGGCCGCTTTCCCTCCTCCTTCCCTCCTGATGGCCGCTCCGTTGCACGTTTCTCCATTGCAGCGCCGCGCCACGCCCAGGATCCACTTTGATAGCGGGTGTGTGTGTAATAATTTGCCTTGCCAAACTAACCCCACAGTCTCCCCTACATTGGGCTCAACTTTGATTGTGCTGCCAACTTAATTCCTCGCCCCTCTCACTTTTGCTCACAGACTGACCAACATTCCCTGCACGCAGCTCCAAGGGAGGGGGGAATCCCTCCCCCCACTTCCCCACAATTCTTCACCTTCCCACACGAGCATCAACTCCTTGTATCTATGGTAACTCCTCTTCCTCGTTCCTCAGAAACCTCACCTCTTAAAGGAGACGTGTCCAGAAGGCTGAAACAGCCGTGAGACCAACATGCAGACAAATACCTCAGAAACAGCCTTTTGGCAAAGGGTGGAAATTTAACAACTGATTCGCCCAGGGTCAGGTTGGCTGTCGCAGAAGGCTCGTCCCCCGTGTGCAGCAGAGCTGGAGGATTGGGATGGGCCATGCCACCCACCACAGCCAACATGACCCTGGGAGAACAGGTTAAATTATTTGAATCCCACCACTGCCTACATGTATGGTATAAGGCAGAAGTGTCAAACTCAAGGCCCGGGGGCTGGATCCAGCCCGCAGGGTGCTTAAATCTGGCCCATGGGGCTACCCTGGAATAGTCCGTGGTGCCTCTGCCAGCGAAAACAGAGCTGTTTTGCTGGCAGAGGCCATCGCAGCCAAAAACGGAGCTTGGGAGCCCGTTTTCGCTGGTAGAGCATTCAGGCCACCACAGGCGTCCCCCAACACGAGTGATGTTGAGTTGGCCATGCCCACCCTGGCCACACCCACCCCAGCTTCATGAGTTCAAACACAACCCTGATGAAATGAAATTGAGTTTGACACCCCTATTGTAAGGTATGAACAACACTAAGATGTAAAATACAGATTTAATTCATTTAGCACCCAAAAAAAAATATCACCTTCTATTGTGAGACACACCAGTTAAAACTAGTATGTATATCCATTTGTAAAATGAACACTGTCTCTGCAATATTATTTATTTTGGATCAATTCTACATCCTGTGGAATCGCTTTTAAAAACTTTCACGGAATGAAAAAAAAACCATAATTTTGACTTTTATTTTCAAGCATTTTATGATTTAGTCTTTTCATCCATTTGCTGTTCCTGAAAGGGAGGAATAAACCTATTTTTGCAGGAAGGTTATGAATTTTATATTGTTTTTTTATATGGCCTCTGGAATAATGATGTAGGTTCCTATAAAGTAGTGGAATGTTGCTTTAAATGTGAAATAAGCTTTCTGTTATCTTAAAGTAAGGTTAACCCTACAAAAAGATATTTTCTGTAAAATGGACAGAAATAGTCAACAAAAACTATAGGATGTTTGTATGTGTGTGTGTATATAAGATGTAATATGTAATCTAATGTAAATGTAATGTAATGATTTAAAATATTCTGGTTGTAGACACAGGACTTTCTAGCTGCTTTAGTTTGTAAGTAAATCCAGTAATTTTTTTCCACCTTCCTTTGGTATTACTCATGGTAAAGTATTTATATGGATCTTATCTGCTTCCTTGAATAAAAGGAAATAAGATTTTCATGTTTACTCAGCTCAAACACACACTATAAAAATTAACAAACACTGGAAAAAGAATTTTAAAGAATATCTCAATTTTTGTTTGATACCTTTCAATATTTTAAGTAAGTGTTGATTTAACTACATTAATATCTTCCACAAGAAACATACCCGCCCTAATTCTATTTACAGCACTGAATATGGCTTCACGTCTCACACAGCCAACTGAACTTTTAAAAGGAAAAAAATCCAAAGTAAATACTATATCCAAACTGTCCCCCAAATCATGTCACTCTTAAAAAAACAATATATCAATCAGACATGTTTCATAACTTTTAAAATACTATTTCCTTTGAACTCAAAATGTGAATCTGTTTTAAGGATCCCATTTTCTTATCTTATATCAATCACATACTCAATGGCATCCTCATAATAATATCAGCAGCACTTACTCATCATACTTGATACGATAAATAATATCTTCAGTATCCATATAATCTGTATAAGATGTGGAAGGTGTATTGTCCAAATTATTTGTATTTTCTCTAGAATGATCTTGGCTCAAGTTTCCATTAGTCCTTTTGTAATTACTGCCACTCTTTCCTTGAGCTTTTCCATTTTTATGTCCTTTTGTTGCTCGAGTTACATTTTCTATATGAGCTTCGAACCAGGATCCAATAGTGACATCTCGGGCATCCACCAATTCATTTATCTAAAAATAAATTTGACATTTAGTGAATGTTACGCTGTAGAAACAAACAACTAATGTGATGATGTTGAGCTTCTATGCTAACTACATTTACACTTATACTAATTTAATTCTAGTTTGGCATTTTTTATCTCTACACTCTTATACTGCCTACACTGAAAATTATCAAAACAGATTTCATAAAATAGGATAGTCCTTTGTTCTGCCCTACTGGAATTCCCCCAACATGTGAAGCAGATCTGGAGTTTTGCAGGAAATGTGTGAGAATAAAGAAATGTTGGTGGATGCCATTTTAGCAGCAAACTATTGCCATTAGGTATAAATTTGATTGTCAGAAACTGTTTTAAAACAGAAGTTGCACAGAAACCGTATATTTAATGACAATAGAATTATTGGGCTATATATAATATTCTTCCTTCATAATATAATTAACACCAATGATTTAATGTATCTGCAATTTTTAATACATGTATGTTCAATCTGTGGGTCGCATGAAGCCCTGGATAGCTAGTACTGCGAACAAGATTATAAACTTTTAACATTATGCGATTTTTATCACTAACATTATTAGTTATATTTATATGCAGCCCAAGACAATTCCTCTTCACTTAAGGAGGTCCAGGCAAGCCAGACATTTGGACACCCATGTTTTATTTGTTGCCACTATTTTAACTGGATGTTTCCATTTACTGTTTTCCTAATATTCATATTTTCTGTAGAATTAATCCTTCATCATACAATAATTAAATAACTGAATCAAGAATACTTTCTTTCCCTCTTGTTATGTACCATATTCTAATGAAAGATACACTTAATATTTCACATATAATCTAAATATTTAAGACTAATTAATTTTGATAAAGTTTACTCTTTTAAATAACAAAGGTTGTGTAAAACAACACAGCCTTGCTGTGCACCCAAAATCATGAACTCAACCATCACCATTGCACCAGCCTTTAACAACAAATTCCCCTCATGTGGTAAATTTTCACTATTTTTAATTTTAGTCTCTTACATTTTGCTGAAAAATGCTTTTCATATCTTTTTAAAATATGCTCCTAAACCTATCCTAATTAAAGACACATTACAGATTAATATCATGAAAGCAGATTGCCATGAAAGTAGTCAGATTAACCTCCTTGACTTTCTCCGTACCCCAGATTACCCAACCTCTACAGCATATCTAGGAAAGCTACAGAAACAGAAAGAAATTGATTCTTAGTAACACATTCCACTGATGGATTAACACAGTTGTACTCAAGTCTGTTTATATAGACACCCAATGACATCCATCAACAACATATTTTAAAATAGATAAAATACAGTTTAAAATATAGTATCATCAACCAACGATCTAAAGCACAGGTTTCCAAGATAAATTTTCAGAGACAGTGAAAGCAATCAACTAATATTCACTATTTATCTGTATTTAAAATCTATCTGAACATAATAACTTGAAAACAGAATAGAGATCAAAATGTTATATTAGCATAATAAATTCTTTCATAACAAAGCCATGGAATTTAATGTTTTCCTTAAATCTTTCCGGGGGCTAAAATTGCGTTGTTATTTTTATATGTAACAGTTCAAGAGGATGGTACGACAAAGAGAGTTTTTCTTCTGTTGTAGACCCCAGGCATGCCCCTAAAGATGTTCCTAGCAATTTAGCATCCCAATTAACTTTACACATGATGATTAAAAATGTGTAATTTCACTAGACATTCACAATTTAGATCAGATGGGCACAAATTATCAAGAGGAAAGGCCACATTGATAAATTAAAATTTCTTGTACTTCCCACAAGGAAATATTTGGAGTCCTGATCAGCTGTTTTATAGCTAGCAGTGATGAAACCATGGGAGGTGATGGCAGCAGTGAGGCCTGGAGGTATTCAGAAGCATATCTTTCGTGACAATGGCTATAAATTTACTACGTTTTATAAAATATTGGCGAACTTCATGCAACAGTATCTCTATGTAGTGAAACTACTTCAATTTCAGAAATACATCTTTAATGCTAGCCAAGGTAAAAAATATAATGTTGTAAATTCCCAGGCAGATGTGCAGCGCATACATTCAGTGTCCTTGAAATAACTGCTTCACCCTGCCCAGATCTGGCCTGTGTTGCTTCTTCTCAAATAAACTGAAATCCTTCTCCCCTATCAACTTCCCAGGTTTAGTCACATTTATTGTACATACTAAGAGATGTGTTGCAACTTGAAGTTAGAAAGTCATTGAGAAGCTGTCATAGGATTGTATTAAGTACTAGGCCAAAATTTCAGTCTCTGCACTTATGTACAGAATAGCACACACAGATTCAACGGCCATTTTTTATGTACACACACTCTCCTTATATTTTTTTACACATATATACATATACACACATACACACATGTTTTCCAGGAGGAGAAAGAAAAGGTCTCTTTCTTTCTACATGAAACGAGCTTAAAAAATTCCTCTGCTGCCAATCACAAAAAAAGAATTAAATGAATTTGGTAGGAAAGAAGGAAAAGCCACAGGGGGGGGGGGGAATGCTCAAATCTACTGTATTTTATCTATTATAACAAAAATATAGTGATTTTAAGTATCTTTGTAGGGGGAGAGGGGGAAATGATACAAACAGTCCCCTGTAGATTAACTAAAAAGTAAACTGGGACTATTTGGAAGTGAAGATCACAAGATTGAAGCAGCAGGCCACTTACATAGGGTTCCATGGTCACATTTTAAAAAGTTGAGCTCAGAAAAGGTCTGTCAAGTGCTGCCACCTTCTGAGATTTCACTTCTATATAGAGATGAAGTTTTGCCTTGAAACAAGCATGGAAACAAGGAGGGGCAGTTTCGTATATAAATATGTGTGATAACTATAATTTTAAAAAGCGAAGACACTTTTGCAATCTTAAATGGGAAATTCAGGATTTGACAACAGAGATGTCCCTGAAATGAAATCTACATGCACATGCACCTACACAAACCCAGTGTTCACATCTGTAAATTTTCATTTCACAAAGCTGTTCTTTGTTAAAAAGATAGTTGTTGTACATATTTATATGTAATATAAAATTTGTCTCTCCAATTTATAAATAACCTCTAATCTAGTTGTTACTAGATGCCACTGTTCCAAAAATTGGATTATTTTAATGTCTTTGAACTACAAAGTAGTTCATAGGCACTAACAAACAAGATAGCTCTCAGAATCTGACCAATCACTACATTTGCAGTTGTTAAAACATTAATTACTCTAAGGTATTTTCCTTCCCCCTGCACAGTCTTATTTATACATATTTAAAAGAATTTTCCTATGCTATAGAGGCACTTACAATTTCAAACAAATTATTATTTAGTGAATGGGAAAAGAAAATTGTTTGGATAGTTCATCAACGTAAACTGGACGAAATGAACTTGAACTTTTCTTTCCCAGTAAATGAAATCTAGTACAATCATAAACCAATAATTATAGATAAGGACTAATATTCCTATTATCCAATAAATGTTGTATTTCTAAAGGCAAACATAATTCTATACAAATATCATGAAAGTAGACAGATAGCACCCATTTTTATGATCCGCTACTACAGTGAAAAATCACTTTCAGAACTACTTAAAGGCAAAATAAGATCTGATAGTCCTCCATACAAGGAAAGAGATATGAGGCAGAAAATTGATGAAAGAAAGGAATGGATTAAAGAAAAATCACCCACGCACAAGGACAAGCATATCACTGAAAAAAAGGGAATAGCCGGCTATAAAACCAATAGGTTCCAAAGAACGACACAAGGATGTGTGTGTGTGCGTGAATGAATGTATATACATTCCAAAATACATTCAGACAAATAGTAGGAGCTGAATTCATATATGAACTTGAACCTAACAAAAATACTGGGCCACATATAATACTTTGTTACAAGAATGATGGGCCTTCTTGTTCCAGCCATTCTATATGCTCTTCTACTTTGTCCCTTTGAACCTGAACACTGTCCATTTGTTTTATCCTCTATACAGAGAAATGAACTGAATCTGGTCATAATCCATTCACTGGAACCATTAGATCATAAACTTCACAAATGAAATAGCACTTTACTGGCAGAAAAAGAATAAGTGTTATGACTATACTTCAGTTATAGCACTGAAGTTAGAAGAATAGGTAAATTGCTTCTAAGAACCGAACTACTAACAATGTTTGAATTCTAGCTGTAGCAGTACGTATTTCAACAAATTTCTATGGTAAATGAATATTAAACAAGGCAAAAAGGCTTTTACATTTTCAGCCACATCAAGCAGCACATGGGTTCACATGGAATACAGCTTATAAAAGCATGTCAGAAACCAGAAACGTATTATTTTTAAAAATTGCGGTCACAATAAAAAACACCAAATTATAGTACTGTAGCAGAAGAAAATTCTCAATGTTACATTATCAATCTGCTAATTTTCAGAGATCCCATAACCATTATTTAAAAGTTTGCCAACAGAAATCAGAAACCAAAAGAGTAAACCAAGAAATAAACTGTCACATTCATAGTTCATATTTTCCTGCGTCCTTGTAGTTACAGTTCAAGCCAAGGAAAAAACATAGCTCCCTAAGGACTACTGACAGATACCTCAAGGGAGGCTACATCAGAATCAAAGTTTCTTTGCCTGATTTAGAATCCCAATACTGCACACATCAAGCATCACACCATATAATTTAGTCAACGGACATTTAAACTTTAACTAGACAATCTGTGACCTATTGGGTAATTATTTCAGAGAAACAAAATGACCATGGGAGGCAATAAAGCAGCGAGATGTGATGCACTGTTCCTACCAATTGGAGGTTACAAACAGATAACCAGCAGGCACATGCACAGATAGAGCATGGCATGATTTCTGCTTAACTGTTTTATTATTGCTTATGGCACAAGAATAATTATTTTGAACTTTCTCTGATTTGGTCTTGCCTTCATATTTTTAATCAAAAATTATATTTGTTCTTTTTAATAGAAAAAAATAGTTAGCAATATTATAACTAATCAGTTGATACCCTAAATACTTTCTTAATAAACTTCCATAACAAAGAGATTTTTTGATAAAAAGTTTAATTTCAGTAAGCACCCAGAATGGCTGGAAGGGACCTTGGAGGTCTTCTTGTCCAACCCCCTGCTCAAGTAAGAAATACCATTTCAGACAAATGGCTGTCCAATCTCTTCTTTAAAACCTTTAATGTTGGAGCACCCACAACTTCTGGAGGCAAGCCTTTCCACCAATTAATTGTTCTAACTGTCACGAAATTTCTCCTTAGTTCTAGGTTGGTTCTCTCTATGATTAGTTTCCATCCACTGTTTCTTTTCCTGCCCTCAGGACAAGAATAGGTTGACCATGTCTTTGTGTCAGCCCTTAGATATTGGAATACTGCTAGGCCTTCATTAAACTAAACATACTGTTCTTCGTATGTTTTAGCCTCCAGCCCCCAATTCATCTTTCTTGCTCTTGTCTGCAATCTTTCTAGAGTTTCAACATCTTTTTTATACTGTGGCAACCAAAACTGGATGCAATGTTCTAAGTATGGTCTTACCAGGGCATTATAAAGTGGTAGTAACACTTCATGTGATCTTGATTCTATTCCTCTGTTAAAGCAGCCTAGAACTGTGTTGGCTTTTTTTAGCAGCTGAGACACTGCTGGCTCATATTTAAATGAGTGTCATTTGGAAGTAAAGTAATCAGTTATAAATGTTATATAAATTCTCCATCACTTCCCTCTTTTTAATAACTCATGCTTTCTCATTGTCAATCCAGCTTAGCAGAAAGATCTTTGGTTTTTGTTTGGTCAATTAAGTGTTTAAGACCAGGTACTGTATAATGTTAAAGTGAAAAGTAAAGGTTACTATTGTTCTGTTTCTTGTAAAAAAAAACACACACCATAAGATCCATAAACAAATGATTGTTTCCAATCAACTAACATATTATGTTGAGATGCCTAGGGCAGATTTTCTTACTAAATACAAAGGCAACTATTGTTATTCATAATTCAAAATATATTAAAACATTTGAAAAGACATAAAAAACACGTACTGCAGAAAGGTTGGGGGAGAAAGAAAACCCTGTTATTTCCCCTTATTTAACAAAAAAATAACAAAATTTTGTTTTGCTTTTTTAACAAAATAAACCCTATATGAATAGCCTACACCAGGGCTATCAAACACCCCACGTGACAACGCCGGGACAACATGAGTTTGACACCCCAGCCTACATGAATAACCAGTGTACTATAGTATTGATTTAGAAGCAGAAAGGCCCTAACATAGAAAATCTCTTAGCCCAACCTACCTCTTCAGGTTTTTGTGGGTTAAATGGAGATGGAAGACAACTCACTTTAATTCTGCAATCATAGGACTTTCGGTCCAATATACAGTATATAAAAGTAGACAGTTTAGAAAAGGCTGCATAAAACACCTGACCAATTCATATTTCTGATTACAGAAATTGCCTCCATCTGATATCTTCTCCTTTGTTATACTTGCCTAGCAGAACCAGCCACTTCATTCTAAAATAGGGGTCCCCAACCCCCGGTCTGTGGACCAGCACCAGTCCACGGTATGCCAGAAACCGGTCCGTGCTGAGAAGCGGAGCCCCACCCATGGGATAGAGGCAGCATGCAAAACCACGCGCCCTCTAGTCCATGGAAAAATCTTTCTCCTAGAACGAGCCCTTGGTACCCAAAAGGTTGGGAGGGCACTAAAGAGCCCCTAAGCTTTGAAAAAGTATGAAGTTAGAGGCTGCTGTGGAGAGCAGGGGATGGTTAAGTTGCTTTTCCACTAGCACTTCTCTGTTCTAGCTAGCAGATTTAAACTAGATGAAATCATTATAGAATATTTCCTGTTTTAGAACAAGCGTTCAATATATAGACCAGTCCTCATTTTTAAAAAATGAATTCACAATCAGCTTGGAAATGTAAGTAGGAGACACAGTCAAGATTAAAACATAAAAGAAATACCTTATATTCACCAATGCCAGGATCTATAAGAAACGAGCGAGATGATGTAGATGGCAAATTCGATGATCCACTGTTCACTCCTTGTTTGACTTTATTCTTACAGTTGGTAACTGCACAGGGACCAGGCTTTCCATCTTTTTTATTCAAAATTGTAGAAGGAACATCAGACTCTGAGCGTATCAAAAGCTGAACTATATCATTCAGTCCAACATTATAATCAAATAAGGTATGGCCATCTTCAAGCTATTAAAAAAATGCAACAAAAAAAAACCCATCAGAAAAATACATATTATAAGAAATCAAAAACCTCAAAACTAAAAATAGAAAAGCTTGCATGAAAATAAAATACATAATGTACAGAATAGCTGGTATTAATCTTTGGTTTTTAGGGGATTTAGAACTCTCAATGAAAATGTGAAAAGCTTCATTGAACAAAATGCCATAATGTACTTATTTATTTAGTATATTTCTGTTTCTATTTTACAACTAAATAAACATAAAACAAAATTTTCCTTCCCTTTACAGGCAAACTTTCCACACCATTCCAGAGAGTTATTCGAGAACCAAAATAGTTTTTCAGGGTCTATGGAAGGAAGTAGCAAAAATTGTCTACCATTACTTTCTCCAACAGAAAAAACAGCAAAGTACTCTTCAAGGGAAGTCTAGAGCCAAATATCAGATTTAACTACTTATTAATTAAGGAACGATACTAGGAAAAGATTTAGTTATGTGATTTAACTTCTGGAAAAGCACCAAAAAGTCATCCTGTACCAGGAAACCCTATTTATAGGCAGAGGTTCATTCTCCATGCTTGCTGCACGGCTCCTGGACGTTTCGTTACCAAACTAGGTTAACATCTTCAACTATGCTGGAGCCAAGTAGCAAGTCCAGGAGACAAGTAGCAAGCTTGGAGGACGAACCTCTGCCTAAATCTACAACCCAAGCTACAAATATTCTCTACAATTTCTAACTCTATGCTAATAAACCAATAAGTAAGAATAGGACAAGTGGTAGACAAGTGTTGTATCTTATGATTCTTGATGAATGTATTTTTTCTTTATGTACACTGAGAGCATATGCACCAAAGACAAATTCCTTGTGTGTCCAATAACACTTGGCCAATAAAGAATTCAATTCTATTCTATTCTATTCTACTCTACTCTACAACTCCAAATAAAATGTGATATGTTCATTCACTACTTCTTTCCTGTTAGAAGGAAAATACAGGAACAAAAAGAGATAGAGGTGCAGTAATCCCATATACAAAGATGCATTAAACTTTCTGAATATGTACACTTGTTTCAGTTATAGTCAATTTCAGAATTACCTAGTGACACAAACCGGAGTCTTTAATTTCATATATTAATAAATACCTGATACGCCTAACATGTGAAAGAAAGTGGATTTCAAGTTATTGTTCCAACTCTACTGCTGAAGACACTGTGACATGCCCAGCTGTTAACACCAGGGCCAACAATGTCACCAAACCTTGCCCTACCCTATTTTCAGATTCTGCAAAGGCAATTAAAACATTTCCTACTCTTCCCAAAATTGAATGTGAATTTGAGATATGGTAACAGCAAAAGTTAATGCTGAAGTCCTGTTTTGCAATGCTGGGGAAGGCGTTGCGAATTTCGTTCCCCACATTTTCACTTCAGGAAAAATCAGGCAAACAATAGAAGTTAGGCCACTGAATTCTGATAAAGTCATCAGTTTTGCTTCAGAAGACATTCTACAATGCAGCACTTTACAAGTAGTCCTTGATTTATGAATGGTTGCTTAGCGACCATTCCAAATTACAATTGAAGTTATTTACGATCTGTTTCCAAAGTTACTATTGCTGTACCCATTGCCCTGCAGTCATGTGATCACATTTTGGGTGTTTAGCAAGCAGCTCACCTGTATGACCATTTGCAGTGTCCCACGTTCACATGACCATGGTGCAACCATGGTGCATTTTTTTCCTGATTTCTGTAATTTACATTGTTTCCAGCAAAAAACACACAGGAAAATATGTCAAAAAATCCGATCTGCTGTTTTCATGCCTTGACCTACAACCACAATGACTTATGATCATAATTCAAAATTCAATAATGATAGTAAGTCAAGGACTGCCTGTATCTTCCACTCATGGAGCTCAAATGGCCATTTTAAAGTAAAATGTATTTTACTTTAAGTAAAATAAAGTTAAGTTAAGTTAAATTAAGTTAAAGTAAATGTATTAAGAGACACAAATTCAAATCCCATTCTACTTTAGTCTTCTATGACCATGTGCCACTCATATGTGTTGCGAGTTCAAGTCATTTTTTTAAAAAATTACAGTATGATCTTACTATAATTACAGGAAACCATGTTGGGGAAGGTATTTTTCCTCATCTTATTGATAAGGGATCTAGTCTGGGGTCCAGACTGTGTTAATTTCCTTCATCTATTATCACACAAGGCTGTAAGTTCCATTCAGACTTTCAAAATCTTATTAATACAACTAGGGGAAGAAAAACGCAAAAGAAAAACTTTGTCCTCTTTATATTCAAGGTGAATTTCTGAAGCAGAAAACTTTCATGCCATAATTTCCAGGTAATAGCAGTAGCACTTAGACTTATATAGGTAGTCCTCAACTTACAACAATTCATTTAGTGACCATTCAGTTACGACACTGAAAAAAGTGACTCATGACCGTTTTTCACACTTATGACCGCTGCAGCATCCCATGGTTGTGATCAAAATTTAGATGCTTGGCAACTGGTTCATATTTATGACTGTTGCTGTGTCCCAAGGCCATGTGATTCCCATTTGCAACCTCCTAACAAGCAAAGTCAATGGGGAAGCCAGATTAACTTAACAACCGTGTCACTAACTTATCAACTGCAGCAATTGACTTAACAACTGTGCTAAGAAAGGTCATAAAGTGGGCAAAACTTACTTAACAAATGTCTCAGTTAACAACAGAAATTTTGGACTCAATTGTGGTCGTAAGACAAGGACCTCCTGTATACTGCTTCACATCACAGTATTTTACAGCCCACTCCAAGCAGTTTACAAAGTCAGCATATTGCCCACAGCAATATGGGTTCTTATTTGATTAGCAAGACTCAAACTGCCAAACTGCTAACAGTCAGCAGAATTAGCCTGCAATACTGCATTCTAACCACTATGTCACAATGGCCAGTGTTGCCACAACTATTTTCAATAGTTACAAATAAAAATAAATGCTTGTTAATTGAAGAGAATAAATTTGGCCTTTATCTAAAAGTAAAATTATGAAATATGTGAATTCTTTTACCTTCATTATAACAGTATGTAATATCAGAAATAAATAAAAATAAGAAAACTGTTTTTTATGCTTTTTTCATATTCCTAAAAAAGCAGCTTTTAAAACTTGAAATAAAAATTTTAAAAAAATAAAAACAGTCATTTCATGTTACCCTTGCTTCACCATCCAAATCTCATTAGTTTTTTTCCTCCCAGAATCAGCTAGCACATTCTTAGGACAAGAAACTTTATAACATAATCAAGTAACTCAGCAAGGCTGGTTTAGTTCAGTTATATATATGCTTAGGGTTCCTTCCAAGTGGCATAGTTTCAAACTACTCATGCAGACTTTGGTTTAAGGTTGCCATATTATATAACAAATGTGACACAATGTTTTCTTCCAGTTGGAACAAGACAGAATGGAAATAAATATGTCTGGATGATATGAAAACCTCAAAAAAAAAACAAAATTAAGACTAAAACCAGAGGTGGGCAACTTGGTACTTTTGCAGAAGGATCCTCTAGGCATAATTAACCATAAGCAAGGATGGCCATGCTTTGCAAAATAATATACAGTACTGTAATCCCAATTACATTTCTAGCCACAATCACAGTATTGTAGCATAAGCTTTTGCTTTACATGTACTTGCAGAGAAATTACTGAGCCTTCTGAATATCTGAAGCACATTTCCAGGTATGGCTTTATACAGAAAACAATCATATATCCTACGAAAAACATGATATGCGAACCCTGTAAAGATGTAATTTCTTTCACTATCCATTTAGCATGCTGACACTACAAAAGAATCTGTTGCAAATTCATTACAAGCTGAGAAATTAAATAACAACAGTTTTTCTTCCCGTCATCAAGATGAAGGATGAGGTAGCATAGAATGTTAGAGAATAATCATAAACATCGATTCAGCAATAAAAATCATGCATGCTAAGAATCATAGAATAGTACACATTTCTATTTAGTAACTATTCAAAGGAAGAACAGGGCGTTTTCCTTTATGGGAAAAACATGGGCAGCAAGACAGATAATAATTTCATCTTAAAAACAATATCCTCTTCTACACTAATGCAATACAGATAGTCCTCGACTTACAGCAGTTCATTTAGTGACCGTTCAGTTACAACGGCACTGAAAAAGTGACTTACACCATTTTTCAGTTGCGACCATTGAAGCATCCTCATGATCATGTGATCAAACTTCAGATGCTTGACAACTGGTTCATACTTAATGATTGTTAGTGTCCCAAGGTCATGTGATTCCCCCTTTTCAACCTTCTGACAAGCAAAGTCAATGAGGAAGCTAGATTCACTTAACAACCAGGTTACTAACTTATCAACTGCAGTGATTCATTTAACAACTGTCACAAGAAAGGTCGTAAAGTGGGGCAAAACTCATTAACAAATGTCTCACTTAACAACAGAAATATTGGGCTCAATTATGGTCATAAGTCAAAGACTACCTGTAGTGGAAAAAGAAAGCATTTGCGCAGAGAAAATGGCTGGACTTAGGTTTGCAAATTACTATAGTACGATTTATTTGCTTTATGCTTTATACAAACCTAGCTATTTTAATATAGAAATAAGCAATAATAAGGCATGATTTAACATGAAATCTGCATTAATACCATCAGTGAGAATAGAACAATCTGTACCTCCTTTTCCATTAGACCAACCCCGCAAATCATATATTTTCCTGTGCTCATAAACAGAGATGAGATAGTCAGCTAGCACTTGAACACAAAAGGGGATGTGCCAATATTTCCATATATCTCAGTCAGTTGTGAAACGGTACTGAAACAATATTACTACACGTACAGCATCCATTACTGATTCTTCTTTCTGTGTCCTTGTCTTGCATTATAACTGTCCTTGGCTTTTGATTCCTTACTACCGGTATCAGTAAACTTCATATTAAGATCTACGGTGTAGTAATCTGATAACTTACATACAACCATGTTACTGTCATTATAGCCATAATATTTTGACACAACACATACTGTAGTTTAGATAGGCAGTATGATGCAATGGTTAACATGCTGATTGAAAACTCACTACCTGACTTAAGGCCAGTTATTTTCTCCTAGTCCTATTTTCTCCTAATCTATCTTTCATGGTCATTATTATGGAAATTTAAACAGAGATTCCCTATGAAAAATAGTCTTTAAAATCTACCGGATGATAGTTAAAAACAGACAATGACTAAAGCACCCACATCTAATATCCTTTGGGTGTGTTGGACTATTAACTACGGCAGCATGGCCATTTAGAAAGCACCAGAAATATTGATGTGCTGTTTGCTTGTAAACAGAAACACAGTTATATAAATTAGTGAAAATATTGATATTATAATTAATGAATTTTGCTGCCACAATCACTAAAAGAAATCTAGATGGTATAATTTATTGTAAACTATATTTACAATGAGACTTATTCCATTAATAAATCTGACAGCTTTTAGGGTACCACAATGTGCTTTAATTTAGTACACTTACATCGTATCTTTCTTCTGAGAACTTAAGGTACTGTGCATGTTTTTCCCATCATTCTAACCTAAAATAATGTAATATCAACCATTGTAAGTAATAGACATGGTTTTTGTTGTAATAAAGTAACAAAGCCATGATTTTGATTACAAACTCAAAGTGTTACTATATTAAAGAAAACAAATATATTTTACCTATTTATCCTACCCCATGTGTATTAATAACAGCCAGTTTCCTTGTACTTTTAGTCTGTCGTCACAATAAATTATCAGGGGAATAACTTAAAAACAAGTTGTAACAGAACACAATCCTAACAAAGCACAATAAAACAAACTGACGTTTGCCTGCCCCAGGTTAATAACCCAAACTGTCACAGCATTTATCATATGATATATATTTGGAGGCAACATCTTGAATTAATATATCCAAGTGTAAACAAAAAGTTCAAGCTCGGCACTCACAAAAAAGGTGTGCAGAACAGGAGACGACAGATTAGTTGCCATCAAGCCAATGCCAATTCTTAGTGACCGCAGACATATACTTGAGGACAGAACAGATCACGCTCCAGTTAAAAATCTAGTGCAGGTAGTCCTCAATTTACAATCCCAACTGAGCCCAAAATTTCCAATGCTAAGCAAGACAGTTGTTAAGTGAGTTCTGTCCCATTACACAACCCTCCTTGTCACAGTTAAGTGATTCACTGCGCTTGTTGGTAACATGGTTTGTTAAGTGAACCTGCCTTCCCCATTGACTTTGCTTGTCAGAAGGTCACAAAAGGGGATCGCATTCCTTAGTCAGTTGCTAGCGTCTGAATTTTGATCAGGTGACCATGGGGATGCAGCAACGGTCATACGTGTAAAAAACCGCTATTTTTTTCCGTGCCACCCTCACTTCCAACGGTCACTACACAAATGGGCATAAGTGGAGGATTATCTGTACAGTGGCTGGAAGAAAAAAAAAGCTTTTTTTTTAACATCAGCAAAGCTGGCTAGCGTTTTTCCCACCGATGGGGGAGAAAAAGGGGAATGGGGGGAAAACCCCCCAAATAAATAAGGGCAAAGAAGCGGGAGGGGTGAGGACGACGACGACATGAACTTCCTCCGGGCAAGCTGCCCGTCCTCTGAAGCGGCAGCTGAGGGGAGCGCGCGACCCAGTGCCAAGGAGACCGTTGAAGCACCGGAAGTAGCGCCAGGCGCACGAGAGGCGGCTCGCGCCACCGGCCCCTTCTCTTTTCCCCGCCTGAGGGAAGCCGCGCGCCCCGCTTTTCTCAGGAGTCCCTCGGAGGAACCCCCATGCCCCGGCCTTGCGGGAAACCGCTAGCGGATGAGGAGATGCCTCGCGTGTAACGGGAAGAGGGAGGAGGAGGAGGAGGCGGGGAACGAAGCCGCCGCCGCGGTCCCTTTTGCTCAGCACAATGGCATCTCCGCCTGCTTCCTTCCCCTCAGACGGCGGTCAAGAAAACCCTTCGACCGAAGATGAGCCGCAGCAGCAGCGGGACGGCAGTTCAAGCTGCAAGCAGCGCACAGCTGAGAGGCCCGGGGGGGGGGGAGAGGGAGTGTCTGTCGCGGCTGCCTCACCTGTTTGCCCCGGTAGAAAAGGCGCTGCCGTTCAGGGCTTACGCGGAAGCTTTCCTGGATCTTTTCGCGCAGACTTTCGATCTTGGTCAGCCGGCTGAGGTCGTCGATAGTCCGGGTCTGGGCACCATCGATGGTCCGCACCTGGATCCACATGGCGCGCTCCCGAAGGAGGAAAAATAAAAAAAATAAAAAGCAGAAGGAGGTTCCTGCCTCCGGATTTGTCCACTTAGCGAAGCGGGGGGTTGACTGCTGCCTGAATGTCGAGGACCGCCGCGGCGCGAGCCGCTTCTGTGACCGGCCGGTCGGCCTTCCTTCCTTCCTCTTCCCCGACCCGCCAGCAGCCTCGACTCCTCCTAGGCTCGTCCGCCGATCCCACCCGCCACACTCGCGACCAACCGGCGGCAACGGCTCTCTCCAGCCGCCCTCAGAATGGCGGCAAACCCTGTCAGAGCTCAGTTGGGAGCTGCCGGCTCGGCTAAGCTTAACGGGCGCCGGCGGGAACCATGTCCTAACCCCGAGGACTGTTTACCAAAGCGCCGCTGCTCTCACACATGGAGGTCACGGCGCCAACGCTGATCTCGCGAGACGAGCCCAGACCCCCCCCCCCCAACAAACCGCCGCCATCCACGCGCGCCCCCACCCCTCGCCACGACCTTAAAGAGACAATAACGGCGGGCGGGGACGGGAGGCGCGGAGGAGGCGCTTCACGTGCTCAAATCCCACTTCGCGCCTCTCCGAGCACGGCCGGCCTAGCGCCACGCCCCT
Organism: Oxyrhabdium leporinum; assembly: GCA_032468155.1. NCBI lineage: Eukaryota > Metazoa > Chordata > Lepidosauria > Squamata > Cyclocoridae > Oxyrhabdium > Oxyrhabdium leporinum. The sequence goes on along the minus strand of JANHFL010005745.1, from coordinate 1,524 downwards.
TTGCGCGCGACACCTCGAGGCGCCAGATCTGAGGTCCGTTGCCTGATGTTCGTGGCAGAATTGGGAGGTTGCGCAACTCCGCTGCCTGGCCTTAAGGCTTGCCTGCGCCGGCGATCGCGGTTGCAAGCTAGTCAACGGCCTTCTTCGAAGTCGGCATTACTCGGGGGGCCGGAGAACGGCACTGAATTAATTCAGTGAGACGCTCTCCATCCCTTTTTTATTACCTTTCTTGGAGTGGCGGTCCATTGAACGCACGTGTGCGCACACGTGTACCCACCTGGGTATCAGATCGGGGGACGGGGGACAGCACGAAGGCCACAATTAACATTTACTGTGCGTGGCATAGAAACCTCGATCGTCCGGACGTTGCACGGAATAGCACCAGAACCTGCGTTGTGTTGCAGATGACGTTCGTGTCCACAGATCCGCGCTTCGCAGCACGGGATGTATCTGAGACGCTTCCTGTTAATTTTGTATTAATTCACTTTGTATATTGCACGCTCGAATCTGTGAGTCGCTATTTGCAATATTTAGTGACTAGGTTCACGCGAATCTCTTGCAATTTGCACTTGAATCTTCTCTTACTGACAGCGCTGCAGAAAATGGCCACAGGCAGCCCCTTATAAAATGTGTTATAGAAAATACCATTTTGTACAAATTCATTTAAAAAAGTCCATTACTTCCTAGAATTGAATATAACAATATTTGGAATTCAGTATAAGAATAGATCTCCGTGTCTACAGATTACACTTTAAAAGCCATAGGTTAGGCAAAAAGGTTTTCTTTTGTTATTCCTTTTTACTAGTTTCTTTTCATGATCCAGAGCTGAGATCCCTTCATTAAAACACACACAACATTCCAACCCCACCTCCCAAAATCAACATAACTAAATACTGCTTTGAACACTCTGACCTCTCTTCCAGGACTCTCCACTTCTCAAGCTGGCCAGAGATAAGATTTCCTATATAAATTATCTTGGTCAGCTACTGCCAGCTCACACCTAATGGTACATGTGAAAAAAAGGGTGAATTGATTATGTGCTTTTGACTGAACTGCATTTACCATTTTTTTCACTTTGGACTGATTATTTTGGAGCTTTCTGAATCTTTTTAGAAAACTTATCACTGAATAATTTACTGATGTCAGAAATCTTTGCCATCTCATTGCTCGCAACAATTTTTGAATCAAGGCACCTGAAATCTTACTTAAAGTATGTGTAAAAAAGCTGGGTTCCATTACTTTGGTACTCCTGAAACTCCCATGATGTTCAGACCAGTTTTATTAGTAAAGTTATGACCATTGCAGTGTCTCTGCAGTCATATGACCACAATTTCCAGTGTTCTTGCCAACTTCCCACAAGCAAAGTCAATGGGGAAGCCAGCAGAAAGTTGCTCCTGCTCCCATTGCTTTTTTGTCGACCCATGGTCATTCTGTTTCGCTGTTTAGGTAAGGAAATGTTGACTTGTTATTGAAATACCTTTGCCACTATAGTTATCTTCCTATTTATATATACACTGTACTCTT
>JANHFL010005744.1:32908-44182 GCA_032468155.1 Oxyrhabdium leporinum | reverse complement strand
GTTCAAAGCCTCCAGTGATGAAGCTCTCACAACTTCTGAAGGCAACTTCTGTTCCATTGGCTGATTGTTCTCACTCAGAAAATTTATCCTTATTTCCAGGTTGAATATCTCCTTGACCATTATCTGACATTCTGCTTTTATTGTACACCCCTTTCCATTTTTCTAAATTTGTTCTTTGGGTTTCTCAGTTTATCAGAGGGATCAAGCAGACTTGACATGTCTCCCGAAGCCAGTCACAGTCAGCCTAACTTAATCTTCCAAGATGCTTATGGAGAGGATAAACTGAGGGCATCACCTGCTTGAGTTCCCAGAGAAAAAGCAGTTTATAAAAAAAAAAAAAGTCTCCCTCAGGTCAAGTTTGGCTCCTACTTAGCAACCTCTGTGTCTCCTGCCTGGATTTATTTCCCACTTCCAGCCCTCTAAACCTTTCCTAGAAGTCTCTCATCGAAAAAGCTTCTAGATCGGCAGAATTAACTGCTCTAATTAAAGAAGAACTTATTCAGTTTTGTTACTGCTTGGAAACCACTTTTGAATGATTGTTTGGCTTGAAACAGAAGAAATCAAAACTTTAATCTTAGATTTTGATGATTAATTTGCTATACTATTAATTTGCTATACTATGCTACTACTTACTAAATATACAAAGCAAAAAGCTGAGGTTGTAACTGAATTATATATATAAGTTGGAAATTACCTTTTTCCCCCTTTTGCTTTTTCCTTGCATTCCTTCCCTTTCTTTTCCTTCCCCATCCCGTAATATCTTTGTTTCTATCTGTATATTATATTATAATAAGGTTTTATAAAAAGGACCCAACCCTACTTAGGATCCAAGCCAAAACAAGGTTGACTAGTTATTAATAAATAAAGAACAGTGGAAGGAAGATGGATATCTGAAGAAAGGAAGGGCAGAAAAAATCAAGATGGCTGCCATAACTGTGTGATGAAAACGTTTTCCCTTTTACTTGTCACACATAATGATGTATAAAACAGAAAAAATGTGTCTTCCATATGCAGTTTCAGCCATATCTTGATTTTTTTTTTCACCTTCCCCTACCCACCTTGGAAATAAAAAAGATAAAACCAGAGGGGGTTTTTTTCCACAATCCAGAATTGCATTAAAAATAGGATATTAAGATCAGTGAGCCATAAAAAGTCCAGGTGAATCTAGCCGGCCCCAAAAGTAAAAAGACCGCAAAGAAGGTTGAAGCGCAGATTCGAAGATCTTACCCCCAACTTCAGCCTGAATGTCGGTGCGAATAAAGAAGTCAAACTTCTTTTTGGACATTCGGAGGCTCCTGGGATTTCTTATTTCCTAACCTGCAGCCTCTCTCGGAGTGAACTTTCTCCGCTTTGTCAACTTGAAGGGAGGTGGATTTCGGCTCCCAGAATGCCCCAGCCAGCACGTGTGGACTTCAACTCCCAGAAATCTTTGCTAGCTGGGGAGATTCCTGGGAGCCGCAATCCGCACATCCTCAAGTCGCCAAAGTTGAGACCCGCTGGGGTAGAATCTCGAGCTCCCCGCTAAACTTCGGAAGGCGCCGGCGTCCCTCCAGCCGCAAGAGGGGGAAAAAAACAGCCCGACCCGCACCAGCGGAGACCTCTGTCCCGCGTGGGCGACAGAGCCCAACCCGGGCCAGCCCTTGACGAATCTGCCCCGAGGCCGCCTGGCGCTCGAGCCTTCCAGCTGCCGGCCGCGCTGCGCGTCCGAGAGCCGGAGAAGGGCTGGCCGAGCGGGCCATCGCGCGGAGCCCGCGGGGACTGCAGCTAGCCCGGCCGCTTGGGGCTCCCTGCTCAGCCACGGCCAGAGGGCGGGGAAGGGGTCACGGCCAGGACTTGCTACTCCAAGCCTGCCCTGCCGCTCCGCCGCGATCCCCCCAACCCGCGTCAGCGATCGGGGCCACCTCGATGCGGGGATGCCCAGGGCTCCGCGCGTCCTCCAGGTGCGGGAAGGCTCTCGCGAGCGGAAGAAGAGACAGGTTGGACGGCTCCTGGAGGTCCTCTAGTCCAACCCCTTGCTCAAGCAGGAGAGGCTTCCTTCGGCTCCTCCTTCCCCCACCCGCCCCGGTGGTTGCACCGAGAACCCTGGTGGCCCGGGACTTGCAGGGGCCCGGGGGGTCCCTCCTTGCCATGCTTTCTAGGGAAAGTAACCCTTTAACCTGGACAACGGCGGGGTTGGGACTCCTGCGCTCGGCTACTCCAGCAGGGAAGCGCGTCGCCCGAGGAGCCTCACGGCTGAGCCGGGCAGTTCCCGGCTGTTGCCTTGCAGACGTCTCGTGACCCAGCCGGGAACCATCATCAGCGCCATCGCCTTCCTGGGTCGGTCAGGAGACGCTGGCGAGGAGGGGGGATGGGCGGTTTCTCAATTGGAGAGATAGACGGATGGGCAGATAGACACGGACGGAAGGAAGGAAGGGAGATAAGGGACAGATAGAGGGATGGATGGGTGGATGGATGGTCCAACTCAGGGAGCTCCATCGACTGCACAGAGTAGACTTGGCTCCGGTCTCCAGCCCGCTTTCTCTTGCAAAGCTGCCCCCTCCCCTGAAACGTGTGAGGGGCGGCTATATGCATTGAATAAAATACAATAATAAATCCTCCGCCCAACTTCAAGAGCCCCAAAGTCTCCCCGGCTGGCTTCGCCCAGGGGAGAAGGAACCGGAGACTTTGCGGGAACGAAGTCGGTGCGTTTGCAGTAACTGGCCCCGCCGGCCTTCATCGCTTCGTGCGCATGCGTAGCTCTCCTCCCCCTCCCGCCTTTGAGCCTGAATTCAGCGGCTCTTGACGAGCGGCAGCCCAAGCCCCGCCCAGCTGGCCTCAAAGGGAACCCGGAAGCCGCCCGCTGGCGCACGGCTTTACTTCCAAAGTTTACGCAGCCGCGGGACCGCGCCTTTCGGCGCTGCCGTGACGTCACCACCCGCGCCGCCCACCCGCCATTCTATTTCCGGTTCCGAGCAACCCTCCCGAGGACGGAGGAGAAGGTGGCGATGGCGGCGCTCGGCAGGGTCTCGCGGCGGCTGGGGGCCGGGGTGGGCTGGAAGCGGGCTCTGTCGACGGCGGCGCCGGAGAAGCACCACGGGAGCGGTGCGTGGAGACGACCTTGTTGACCGGGTGACCTTGTGCTTGTTCCTCCTCGTATCGGGGCCGTCGCGGCCTCTGCAGGCGGGGGAGGGGACCTGGCGCCCCTCGGAGAAGCTTAGAGGCCCGAGCGTCCCCCGCTAGGCGAACCGCGGCCTCGAGCCCTCGGGATTGGAGGGGGGCGACTGCCCGGACCTCGCCTTCCGGGAGCCGTAGAGCGCTTCCTTCAAATCGAAATTTAATTCGGAAGCTTCCTTTCCAGTTAAATGGCGTTTAATTTCGTTGTACGAGGTGCAGTGACCATAAACTACAAGGAAACTTTCCCGCCCTGGGGAGGCTGCTCTCGGATGCGGCCCCCGGTGGACAATGCGTCGAGTTTGCTTAGCTTCTCACGACTGGGCTTGTTGTGCGAACTGAGCCCGTTGAGCCAAGTCTCTGCTTGAGTGGATGGAGCGTGGGAGATGGGTTAATGCAGTAAAGCAGCCCGGTGGGGCGGAGAAATGCGCCAAAACCAGCCGCCTCTAAGCACCGGTCCTTGTATTACGTTTACACGGCAATTTAGGGCCTCTCAAAAAAACCATTAAAACGGGACGCGTTTCACAGAAGGCACTGCAGACCGTTTGGGAGCGGGCTGGCTGTAAGAAATCTAAATAATATAAAAATCTAATATGAAACAGGATGCTAAATGTAAGGTGCTAAATTACAGATAAAAGGTGTAGCGATTCCATGTACAGAAGTAGCTTTGATTCCAGAAATTACTAGTTTGAGACAGATCTTTAGTAACACCTATTTTATAAAATAGTGACACTAACCCTAACTCTTTACCTGGGTTTCTTCTCATGGTGTTGGCTTTGCTCTTTTACTTTTGCTGATAACATTCTGGAACTGGTAATGGAAAGGAGGGGCTGGGGTTGAGGAAAAAATATCACAACATTAAGCAGGAAATTATTGCAGCAGAGAGGCTTCAGCTTAGGAAAGGGGTGTCAAACTCATGTATCGGGAGTTTGACAGTCCTGGTTTAGGGCATCCTGGTCCAGATATGTTTTTGTTGAATTGCTGTGTAGGAACTAAAAATAGGGCTCTGGCCAAGTCACAAAATCGCTGAAGCACAAAGTAGCCCAATTTTAGCTTAGCATCTTGTGTGAATTGAGCCGCTGTATAATCAAAAAGTAATTCCAAACTAATTAGCATCTTCCACTTTTTCCTCCTACTGGTCCATTTTCAGTTCAATTACAAGCTGTCCTGCAACGATTTCTCATTGCGCTGTCTGCATGTTGACTTAAAAGGCTTGGATAGTAATTCTGTTGGTCCTGTATTTTAATTTATTGCAAAGAAATCACACTCCTTGACTTTCTGCTTGTGTTTGAATTCAATCAATTAGATCGTTTATGGAAAATCTTGTCTTTTGTGGTTGCTCTTCCTTCCGTTGCTATCTGCCAGCTAAATTGCTACCTGAAGAAAGACGATCATCACGAAAGGCCAGAATTTATTCCTTACAAGCATCTTTACATCCGGACCAAGGTACTGAATTTGTGTTGTTTCTAGACTTGTTCCATGCACTGTTGGGAGGCATTTGCAGAGAGTTGCAAAAATTGAGGTTTAGATGGGTTGGGTCAGATCCCAAAAGCCTGGACACCCATTGTTTCTCATCTAATACAGGTAGTTCTCGACTTATGGCCACAATTGAGCCCAAAACTACCGCTGATAAGTGAGATATTTAGGTGGGTTTTGTTCCATTTTAACACCTTTCCTGCCACAGTTGTAAATGAATCACTGCAGTTGTTAAATTAGTAACATGTTTGTCAAGTGAATCTGGCTTCCCTATTGACTTTGCTTGTCAGAAAGTTACAAAAAGTGATCACATGACCCTTGGACACCTCAACCGTCATAAATATGAGTCAGTTGCCAAACATCCAAATTTTGATCACGTGGCTATGGGGATCTTGAAAGTAAGTGTGAAGAACGGTCATGTCACTTCTTTTTGTGCCGTTGTAACTTCGAATGGTCACTAAAAAAACTGTTTTAAGTTGAGGACTACTTGTATTTCCCTTCTTATAATAGTCTCTTCTACACTTGGATTTTGAGGTAGGATGATAATTACATTGCCTACCTATTGGGAAACTGATTATAGTTATTTAGTATCCTGAACTCTTTATTAGTTCACGATAAATTTTAAGGGAGAGGCAATTACATAAAGTTCACAACTAAATGTTGATGAGAAGTGAGCTTCATTTCAACTACAGAAAAACCAGTTTCTCACCCAACTTGTTGATTTATGTACATAAAGTCCCTATGCATGATCTTCATTGGAGCAGTTGCTTTCTCTGAGCCACATTGACAAAAATATAAAAAGTTCCACTTATTTCTGATATACCGCAGTGGATGCCGACTTTAAAAAAATCATTGCATTTTTGGCAAAGCCACTGTTTTGCACATTCAGCTGCACATCTTCAAGGATTGATTTTTGAAAATTATTTTTAAAAATTGTCTACTATACTTCAGGCTCCTTTGAATCAAACTTGACCCCTGGAAACCTCTTGAAAATAGCCATGCAGTTTTCTTGGCTGCATCATGGAAGTAGTTTGCCTTTCCTTCCGAGACTTCCCCCCCCCTCCCCTTTTTGACTTCTCAATCGTCCACAGCCTGGGGATTTTGTAGTGGTCCCCCACCTCTGTACTAATTACATCTGACCAGGCTTAGCTTTTTGAGATAACATTGGCTGGCTGCTGCCGCCTTGCTGGTCAAAAAGCCATTATATTTTAATTTATATAATTTAGGAAACTAAAACTACCATCTCTCTTCTCTTTGCAGCCCTTCCCTTGGGGTGATGGGAACCATTCCCTTTTCCATAATCCACATGTCAATGCACTTCCAACTGGCTATGAAGAGTGACCGTTAGCCAAGTGGATCACAGCCACAGCATGGACCATTAAAGGTAGCTGGACCAGAATGGAGGCTGGGACCATAATCTGCATTCCCTATATTGTTTATTCTGACTTCTCACAGTTGATGTTCTTCCTGTAGAAGTCTCCTGAAATAAAAAGTATTCTAGCCAAATCTTTCATTGATATTTTTTAAAAAACAAACTTTGTATCAATACCTTTTATCTTGCTATGTTGAAAGGAGGGAGGGTATCGTTGAGCTTTGTAGATGCAATATTAAGCAGCACTGTGTTTGCAGGAAAGCAGCAGTGCTCAAATTGTTAAGATATGTGATATAAAAAACTGATACTGGTCAAGATTGCTTGGAATTAGAACAAATTATTTTCTGAAGGAGTAAGTTTCCAGTATAGAAACTGACAAGAAAATGAATAACCTATCATTTGAGTGAAAGCAGAATTATTCATCTTGTGTAGTGCAGCTACTAAGGGGCAAGTGCTGTTTTGGGATGCATTAACAGGAAGATAGAATCCACATCGCGGAAGTCAACTCCCTGCTTTTCTCTTTGCCTTGGTGAGGCCCACTTAGAATATTCTTCCCAGTTTAGGCATCGTGATCTAAATCAGACATTGAAAACTGGAGTGGGTTCAGAGGAGAGCTGCCAAGCCTTTGGAACAGTTGAAAGATCTGTGTTTATCCTAAAAAAACAGAAAACTCAGGGAAAATACAATAGCTTTCAGATTTGTAAACCATTGTCATATAAAGGAGGGAGCAGGCATGAGGTTTGATATCCCCGAGGTCAGAACCAGAATCAGTAGGTCGAAAGTAGATTCTAAGTAAGTACATTTGGTTAAATACCAGGAGGAATTTCTCGATGGTCAGCCAGTCATGATAGGTTGCTTTTTAACGTTTCCCTTTGCCAGATGTCTTCAAACAACCCTCTGTCCAAAATTGTTTTGCAAATCTTACACCACGCAGGAGATGAACTTCAGGACACCTGAAGTCCCTTTCAAATCTGTGATGCAATACTGCTTAAAAAAATTCACATTCTGATAAATAGCAGTGACGTGTGATTGCATCCTACAGAGATCTTGGTGGTGGGATATATTATCTGTAAGCGAAGTGCAGCAGGGCACAGTTCTTTATACAGTAGAGCAGCATCCATTGCTGGTTTGTGGATAGGAAGGCAGGCCGCCCCTTGCGCGCACGCGCAGACAGGTCCAGGCTGGTGGAGAGGGATTGATTCTCTGAAGTTGAGGTCTTGAATGGGTTTTGTCAGGCATAACTTCTATAGTTTGGTAAAGCATAACTTCATATGCTTCTGTCAAAGCATAACCCCCAGTTTAAAGCTAAGTTACAAGTCAGTCCTAATTTTGTATTTTAGTTTCCTAATTTAATTTCCATTATTGCATATACTAGAATACAGTCTTTAATTGCTCAGTCACATTTGTAAGGCACTTTTTTCCTGCAAGAGTGTTTCCATATCTTCTATGACAGTCTCCAAAGAGCCTTCCCCTGTATTTCAGTCATGTGAAAAAGTAAAAAGACCCCATGTAGTTTAAATTATGTAGGCATACCAATATTTTATCTTGGTATGTGGGTGATTTGATTGAACAAAATAGCCTATGAAAAATGGACTTTGCAATCATTTATTCAACAACACAGATATGCCGTTTCCTTGTGGAAAAAAGGAAGTCCCCGTCTCCCCCCTTGGCTCCAAGGCCTATCACTGATCCCTTTGGCAGAAACTCCCTCCAGCCCTGACTGGGGGGGATTTCTTTCCACTCCTCTATGCAGAATTTTTTCAGCTGGTGGTGTTGGGAGTTTCCTGCATCCAGAGCCAAGCTCAAATCCCCTTCAGCATCTCGGTGGGATGGCCATTGACTTGGCCATTTCTATTTCCGTGGGATTTAGATCGTGTTCATGTTGCACGGTCCACTTTCAGTTGAGCCTCAATCTTCTGAGAGATGCTCTCGCGTGATCCTCAAGTGCCCAGGGTTCATGACTGGGAGCAGCTCAGGCCCTGATGCAGCCCCAAACCAGAACATTTCCCACACCGTGCTTTACAGACGGTATCAGGTTCTTGTGAAATTTTAACTTTGTGAATTACTCAGAGCCACGTGAGACAGGCAGCAATAAAAATGAGGAAATAGATGCTATCCTTTATTATTAGACTTTTTTCATCCCAGTTTTATTATTTTCATAAACCACTCGTGGTGAACATGCCTTCTGCCTATTTTCCTCACACAACCCTGAGCTGGGTTGAGCTGAGAGCATACAACAGGATTTTGTGCTTCAGGGGGACTAGAATTTGTCTCCTGCTTTCTAGCTCAACTTTCCCCACTACACCAAACTGTTTTTGCTACCGTATGTCTCCTGGTACTAAGCCAAATTTTGGGGGTGGGGTTGGCCTTGCCTGTCCAGAGCACATTGCTCCAGAAATTCTGTTCTTTGCCTAGTGTTCCATTTCAGGTTACACATGCACACAAATAGACACGCAGAGATTTGCTTGCTGATAAGCAATTTACCTAAGGGTCTGCAGACAAAGTAACATAAATCAGGGTCTTTGAAGATAAAACTTGCCCAAGTAGCCTCACTTTCCACAGGACAGGCTAGAGCAGTCAAGATTCAGCCCAGAGGTCTGAGCAAATCAGACTCTTCAGCCAATCCTAGGGTGAGAGATTTAGATTTCTTACATGAGCACAAGACACAGGAACAACACATCATCACAGCAGGAAATCAGTTGTTTCCATGGGTCAGAGTTGCCTCTTAAACCAGGCTGCAGCCAACTATTAAGGCACGCACCCATTTGACAAGGAGCCTCATTGAGTATCTTGGCTCTGCTGTCTCTTCTACTTGCCAAGTGTTTGATGGAGGGGCACACCTCATGATTCGATTGCTCCAGTTAGTCTGATGCTTTTTTATCAGCCTCAGACGATTCCTGGGTTGGTATCTCCCAAGGCTGACATTCCACTGGGAGAAGCTTCTTTAGACTCAAGAGTTGTCCAAGTCATGGGCCATGACATCTAGGTGTTCATGAGGAAACCAGTCTTGTCCTGATGGTCCTTCTGGAGGGCAAAGGCTTCCTGGCACACTTCCCATGTAGATTTAATTTCTTTCTGGGCCTTGCATTTGCACTTGGGGTGAATCTAATGGGGCTGGACAACCAGTCATTTTATTTTGTTCAATGACCACCAAATGCCTGCCCAAATTAGCTGCTGTTTGAAATCTTCTCCACTTGTAGATAATCATTGGAATGATTGCTGCCTAATTGTTTGGTGATCTTTTAAAACTCTTTCATGGCTCATTGGTTTCTATAATCTTTTGGAAAGCCCCAGAGCATTCTTTCAAGCTAAGAATGTGGGTCCAACACATTTCAGCAACACGGGGTATAAACCAAACTAAAAGTCTGAGGCTTTAAAAAGACCGGTTCCTCCAAGCTTCTAACAACGGTCTACTCATCTAAAACCTTACTTTTTGCGGCATTTGAGGTAGTGACAAATAGGGGTGGTACCTACATTTTCTACATGCAAAAATTTCAATTATTTTTATTTAAATTTACAACGGTCCATGAAATTTAAATAGCGCATGATATGTGTTATATTGTGTCCTCTTTGTCAATATTGTGGAAGTTCAAGTATCTGTATGTTGAATAAGTCACAAATTTCAATAGGGGCATTTACTTTTTCACACGACTGCATGTAGGCAGTCAGGATAAAGCCTTTCCCAGCAACAGTGGAAACGAAGCAGCAGTCATTAGATTGATGTGACAAACCTCGCAAGGAAGCAACACCCCGTGTCTCCCCACCCGCATTAGCGGCATTAGGGTGAGCTCCTTGTTTGGCAGCCAGTTCATTTTAGTTTGCCTGTTTCGTAGTCCTTGGGAGAGAGGAGGGTTGCAGGTGTCATCAGATTTATGAAGAGTTCTCAGACTTTTCTTTACTGGAGCCCATGAATTCCAAGCCTTCGATGGGTATGTCCTTCTCTTTAATAGCTTTCTGAAAGGGAAATAAATGAAGGATATTCTAACATGCCGAGGAGGCTCAAAAAACATATTGCAAGCCCTGAAAGTCCGGGACGGCCTCAAGATAAATGTCCAAACTGTAGAAAAGGAGCATCGTTCGTTTTCAGATCTGCAAGCAGAACTCCCTAGTTCCCCCCTTTTCACCAGGCATTTGGCAACCCTTCAATAATCACTCCCAATGCTGGATTGGGTAGTGCAGTAGTCAGAGTGCAGCACTGCCGGCTGCCTGCAATTTGCCAGCTCAAATCTCACCAGGCTCGAGGTTGACTCAGCCTTCCGTCCTTCCAAGGGGGATAAAATGAGGACCCAGATTGTTGGGGGCAAGAGGCTGACTCTGTAAACCACTTAGAGAGGGCTGTAAAGCACTGGGAAGCAGTATATAAGTGCTGTTGCTATTAGAAGAGCATTTTTCAGCCCTGCCGGCCTAACATTCCCAGCTGTCACACTTTTCATCTGCAAGGGACAAGAATGTTCACAGCCAAGCGGGGAAATTTCCGCTGCAATTCCTGAAATTTCCCAAGGTTGCCAGGTTCACTTCCTGGTGACCTCTGATTCTCTCAGCTGGCTGGCTCCCGAAGCAACCAGGCATCAGCTGGAAATCGCCCAGGGCAAGAGGAAGGAGGAATCTAAGCAAGCGCACAGCCACGTGTTTCGACCGAGGCTCCTGGAATCTCCATTGCACCAGCCAAGTTTGGAAAGCAGGAGGATCTCTGCAGGAAGGCCTGAGGTAGCTCAGTGGATCAGCGGCCCAAAGGACTTTTCTACAGGAGTGGGGCTTTAAGCCCCACCCGTATCAGAATGCATAGTTGGGTCAAAATGACCCTGGCTACAATGGGAAAGAAATCGGGAGCGTATTGGGAATGGCAGAAGAATTAGAAACCACAGCAGAGATCAGGAATGGATGGGTTGCAACTTCTCCTCGCCGTCTCTCCACCCTACAAATCAATGGTTCAGTTTGGCTTTATGCTCCACGGCAAAACTCTGACTCACAACATTGTAGGATTGGGAGGGACCACAAGATCATGTAGTTCAACTCATCCTGCGCAGGGAAAGTAATGAAAGCATCCAGGAGAGATTTAACTCCCCTCACAAGGAATAAGAAAAAGGGACTGTGGGGGGATGAGACCCACCAACAGACTCTCCACCCCCCTCCCATCCTTGTCCTGCTCCCCATTTCTTGTCCCCTCCTCAAGGCAGCAGCTGTCATCCCACCCAGGAGGAATAATAAGAGCCTAGGTGGCGCAGTGGTTAGAGTGTTGAACTGCAGGCCACTTCTGCTGATTCAATCTAGCGGTT
>JANHFL010005744.1:14245-28000 GCA_032468155.1 Oxyrhabdium leporinum | reverse complement strand
TCCCAAATTTTCAGCAGCGCCCCCCCCCCCCCTTTTAAGTAATGAAATTGTATTAAACCTGCTCTCTCAACCCTTCCAGGCTTGATAAAATCTGCCCTGGATCCTATTTGTGAAGTTACATATCAAAACAGCCAGTAAAATTGCACTGGTGTTATAGTAGAACAGCTTAAACATCCCTTCGATGTTTCCAGTATGATAGCTGCAGAGAGCAAAATCTTTTTAAATGCTGCTTTAACCCAATAAGAAAAAGCAACTTAAAAACAAGGGTCATCTGTTTTATCTCCACTTTCTACCCTGACTGCACAAAAAGACAGCCACTCGCTTATGAGTTACAGAAACATTAGAATATATTTTGAAACGCCACCAACAATCGCTGCTTTAAAGCCCATCCAGCAAACTATTAACATGTATGAGTTTCAAGCTCATTTTCCCTCACCGAGAAGGAAAGCAAAAACAACTTTACATTTTCCAAATAAAATGCATTTTAAGTGGCAATGATTCATAATACTTCATTACCAACACTTCCCTAGTAAAAACAGTTGTCATAAAAAAAAGGTTTTCTTGAATAGAAAGGGGAAAAAAAAACAAACCCAAAAAGGTTCCTACGAAAGACTATATCCATCCATTTTGGAATGTAAACTCTGAGCAGAAATGACAAGCTCAGTTCACATCGTTACAAGTCCCTATTGGGTGCAATCAGAATGGCCTAAAGGGTGAAGAGTAGCGCGGTGATCCCCTGCTTTGGTAGGGAGAATCGCGACTCCTTGAACCAGAACGGGAGCGTGAGTAGCTGTAGCTGATGCTTCTTTCAGGACAAACTCTGATATAGGCTGTTTCACCCTGGAATTCAGAACAGAGAAAACCCAAACATTGGCATAACATCCTGTGGTCAGTGTTATGAATAAATGAATGCCAAAAATGAAGGCGAGAAACCAATGCACAGAGTGGCTCAGGACCGCAGAGTTTTCATATACGGGCAGGTCAAATCCTATTGCTGCCGTAGGCCAATTCAGAGGTGGCCCATCAGGTCTGCTGAAAAAGGGCTTGTTACAGAACAGCCAGGCTGCGTAGGCCAAGACAGACACGTTTTTGTCCCCCTGTAACTAAGAAGGGCGATGTTGTCTGATTCCAAAGTTAAGCTACCAGAGGGAGAGATGCCGGCTAGTGAAGTCCTTCAGCACAGTTAGGAAAGGTCTTGGTGAATTCTCACCCAGTCCATCTTAACTTTCTCTGCAGTTCAGATTCTTGAAGAAAATTCCATAACAAGCAGCCTCCATCTGTGATTGACTGGGTGGTTGAAGATCAAGCCAGCCACTAGAAGAAGGTGGTTGCAAGTGAAGTAGCAATGCCCCAAGAATAATAACCTGGTTTATAGTAGAGGTATCAAGCCACCTTAAGTAGGAAGATCCAGGCACAGGTGGGGAAGATTACTATTAAGCCATAAAACTACACAGCTGCTCCTCTGGGAAATATCATTTCAGCTTGCTAACAGAAGGCAAGCTAAGCTTATTGAAACAATCAGCTGGTAGCCATCTTTGTTCCCCCACTGGCTGTCAATGGGAGAATGACAAATGAAATCAACTTGACTTGCTCAGATGTTAAAAGCAAGTAATCCAAATGCTCATTTTCCAGGAACAAAGCACAAAACCTAGTTTCTGCTTCAGAGTTTTTAACCACACCATCATGGGGGTAGGTTTCACGTAGCCTTGGCAACCCTTAATCTTACAAAGTTTAAGCCACCATTTCCAAAACTACTGCTAGACTGTGCCCAGAAGCCTCTTGAGAGAGCATCACAAAAGGACAGGTTAATGTATGTTCCTCCATGACTGGCACACACACATGCTCTTCACCCACAGGCAGGAACCCACCTCATGAGATCGGAATTTGGTGTCATCCAGTTTACGCAGTGCATATTCCATATCTTCTTTGCGAAGAAACTCAACCACCCCCATTCCATCTTTCTGAACATCTGCATAACATACATCACCAGCTTCACGCATATGATCCTTCAGGTCCTGCCAGCTGCCTGATGGAGGAAGCCCTGAGCAGTGAGAACACAAAACACAAGAGATTGTGTAAAGAGAGGTCACTGGTTGCTGAGGCTACGCCAGGCATGGCTGTGGTCCACCATTTCCATAGAGTTCCTGTTCATTCCAGAGAGTGCTACAATTAGGGTCCACAGAACAGCAATAAGTTCCATTCCAAATGGTGTCAGCAAGGCAGTCCCCTAGGTAGGTCTAGGATTCAAAGTACTGGGTAGTCAGAGGAATCCTCCTATTTGTCCAATGTAAATTTAATATCACCCCTAACTCTGTACTCCATGTACTCAAAATTAGATTCCCATCCAAGAATGAGGGTCCCATTCTAAGAGAGTTTGGCTCCTTAGATTCCAATAGCTTATCCTTGGGCAACGAAGCAAGGATACCTGTGTTAGCTATCCACAAGTATGCTATAAAGAAAGATAAAGGGAAGTGAGGTCCCTGTTCCACAGCATATTCTGAAGAAACTAGTATGCTGCTGCTTCCTGGCAGTTTTCAAGAATGCTTCACAACACTCTCTAGTAAGGCAAGTTTTCCCTTCAAGCCAATAGCCAGTCCAGGTATCCTCCCTGCCCTCCCAGGCTTCTGTGTGGGAGATGTACACCTGGGGTTGAGCCTTTTCGTCTCCAGGTGCTGCTGCAAAATTGAAGTGATTGCCATTCAGCGATTTCCTCACCGAGAATTCTCCTATTTCTAGCCACGATGCCACAGTAACATGCAGACTTCTTGGCATTTTATTTTAGTTTTTAGGAATATTTTTATGGGTTAAGTGGGCCATTCCATATGTTTGGCCACAGTGTGCTGAATTTTCTTCAGAGACTTGATCACCATGGCAAAACCTCCAAAATACTTCCATTGCGATTAGGACTTTTTCATTTGCCTCCCAACTCACTAGACACAGACACCTATTCCAGGTATATCAAGGTTGTTTTGAGGAATCCACAAGACTCTGAACAGAGGGGATCTAATTTCGGGTTAATTTTCTTTCATAAAGGACACAAATATTGTGCAGCTGTTTCTCAGGTTTTAATAGACATATTTTGGTTGCACAGCACTATCTAAAGCCTGTTCCTTCTGCCATAAACACCATAAAACTTGATCCCTAGTTTTTCTTCCTTCCCTTTGCCCGCCCATATAGTGACCCCATTTTGCATCCAAGAGTTCACTCTTGCCTCCAGCTGGAGATGTTTTTGCTCACCATTCACCATGATGAATCCATAAGCAAGACTTCCTCCATGGATTGAATCAGAAAAGTATAGTGTCCTTTTGCAGTTCTAAAAAGCTCCTCCATAGGGACAAGTTCCGTATTAAGAAAGAAACCATATAATATGGTAATAATAAGATAATCTTCTCTCCAATACAACTGGAGATTGCATCGGAGGAATTCCAGTCAATATGAAGTTTAGAAGGGAACATACCTGAAACAAGGACTCGAAATTCAGATCGTCGTGAAGGAGGGCCATTCCTCCCACGAGGCCCCCCACCAAAGCCTCCACCCCGACCTCTGGAAGGTTTGGGAAACTCAACACGCAGACGACACTGGCCATAATCATAGCCATTTCTTCTGTAAACTGCATCTTCTGCATCTCTGTGTACAAACAATATATAGCGATGTTTACCACTATCCAAACAATCTGAGAAGAACATGAAAGGTTTTGAAAATGTTGCAGCTTAAGACTTAAAGTGCAAAACACTGAAATACAAGTCTAAAAGAGCTAGAAGCTGCTGGTTTCTAAGCTGGCAGACATTAGCGCATGCCCAAATTCATCTGATTGAATCTAAAATGGTCTTAAGATCAAAGTTCGGAGTTTAGAAATATCACAAAAGTATGAAGGTTCCGAATTATCAGGATTTTAGAAATAACCCAAACATGTGAAATTGGTAAATGACAGAGCTGCTTCTATTTTTCAACAAAAATCACAGCATGAAAGGGGAATTGTAAATATTATTCATTCTCAATGCAGATTATTTTTCAAAAAAGAATTGAGAAATTTGGGACTTTAGAAGATGCACCACTACATAATCACAGAAGCTGCTGTTAGTTGTATGTACATCAGCAGAATATATGTTGCCATGCAATTGTCTCGTGTATTCAAGAAGATAGTCCTTCAGCAAAATGTAATATTTAACGTAGAAGTGTTTCAGGAATTATAATAGCGTCTCTACAAACCTACTCCAATATGCTATGTATGAGTGGGTGGCTATATAAATTTGTTTCATAAATAAAATATTTTCGAAAGAAGTGCATGGAAACAATCATCATCAAATTTATGACTAAGACAGGCAGTTCAATAAATACTGCCTCCACAGAGAAAAATATTAAAATTTATTCCTGGATGGGGTAGAAAAGAAAATAACATTCACTAGAGATAACTACAGAAGCCGTCATTTAAGTTAAAAAATGGGAGACAGTGGTTATATAGTCTATAATTTGAAATGAACTGACCTAGATACAGTTATAAATAAAAAAGAATCAAATACTTATAATTCATCGTAAACTAAACAAAGATCAAAATTACAATGGAGGTGGAAAAAAGAGCCAGTGTAAATTTCAATTTGCTTTAATAGATCACAATACCCAAGGCCCCAAATTTAACAATTCTGCTTTATTCTATGAGATCTATCTGGAACAGTAGTTTCTCCTTTTCATAGGAGCCACGGTGGCGCAGTGGTTAGAGTACAGTACTGCAGGCTGCTTCTGCTGCCTGCTGGCTGCCTGCAATTTGGCAGATCGAATCTCACCAGGCTCAAGGTTGGCTCAGCCTTCCGTCCTTCTGAGGTCGGTAAATGAGGAACCAGATTGTTGGGGGCAATATGCTGACTCTGTAAACTGCTTAGGGGCTTTAAAGCACTGTAAAGTGGTATATAAGTCTAAGGGCTATTGTTATTGCTATCAGGTTGGTCAGCAGCACAATTAACAGTTTCATATCTCTAAATCCTAAACTTCACTGAAGAATTAGAACAGACTTCTTGATACTAAGAATAGAGGCTTCCGGCCATCCATTTAGGTTGTTCTGGATGCTCATAATCAAGCAGGCAGCTGGAGTATCAACTCTTGTTCTATAAATCATTTAAAAAAATGTTTTCATTGAGAGGGCGATACAACAATTTTTTCTTTGGATCTTTAGTCCAACTTCAGGGTTACGGTGGTGTTTGGTCATTCTTTGTTCTCAGTTTTGCCATGTTATAGATAAGAGTGGCTTTTTATCTGGCTCAGTCCATTCCTTCTATTTCTTCACTCAGAGAATCCAAGATCTTCGTCAGCAGAGAATCTTTGTTTTTTGCAGTTTTGAACTACACATCTCCCTCGACAAGAGAGGGACTTTGGGTGGTGTACAATGTTAAAATATAAAAACAGTATATAAAAATAAAAAATTTAGAAAGTTTCAAATTTAAAAAGTGGCAAGGATGATTACAATTTCTTAAACATTAGTTAAAAAGGCAAAGGGAAGACGCTAACCAGCCCCTCAGTTGTATGCTGCTTTGAACTTCCCACCTGAGGCCGTAAAGTCCTATTATAATGCCTTTTCAGAAGGCCAGAGGAATAGGGGCCTTTCTCCCCTGTGTGTGTGTGGGGTGGGGGTGGGGTGTTGCTGTGATGTTGAGTAACAAATGGTATTAAAATTATTCAGATATAGTTTGATTCAAATATGGAATTTAATCTACATTTGAAGTATAATGACATTAGCTACTCAAAATTATTCACATAATTCGTTTAAGTCAGAAAGGTGCAATTTTCAAAGCAAATTTAATATGTACTGTACTAGTGAATCCATGCCCACGTTTCTGCTACATAGCAAAAACTATGTATAGGTAGTCCTCAACTTACAGCCATTCATTTAGTGACCGTTCGAAGCTACAATGGCAGTGAAAAAAGCAACTTATGAACAGTTCTCACACAACTGTTGCAGCATCCCTTCAGTCACTTGATCAAAATTTGGATGCTTGGCAACTGGCATGTAATTATGCCGGTTGCAGTGTTCGGAATCACATGATCACTTTTTGTGATCCTCTGACAAACAAAGTCAATGAGGACGCCAGATTCACTTAACAATGGTGTCACTAACTTAACAAGAAACATTGCAAAATGGGGCAAAATGCATTTAACTGTCTCACTTAGCAACAGAAATGTTGGGCTCAATTGTGGTCGGAAGTTGAGGACTATCTGTAAATCACCTAAACTGAATCTCTACCCTAGCCACTTTAAAAGAAAAAAAATAATTAAAATTTGGCCACAGTATTTCAGTTACTTTTTCATTGGGTGGAATCCAAATCGGATTATCCTATTTTGCCATCAAGCACTCTGTAAATGATTAGAATGTTCCAGATCTACAACACTCAAGCAATAATCAAAACTATATCCAGACCTCCATCTGTACAGCATTAGCCACAAATGGGCCACAACAGATTTATTCTGATTGACCATGACCAAGATAGAAAATGACATATTTACTCTGTATTTTCTTTAACTTATTGCCTAAAAAGGCAACACCATTTTAACATTCCTATCATTGCAAATTAAAAGGGAATAGAATGAGGGAATAGAAAGAACTGACTTTCATAAGGTAACTGTTTTGTTATAAGATTTTTATCTCACTTGTTTACATATAAGTGAAGGCAACAAACATATCTAGTACTCATGCCTCCTGTTTTTATATTTCTTGAGAGGAAAATCATAGTGGTGAAAGAGTGGCAGCTCTTTCAATTCAAAACTACAGGATGCCAAGAGTTAAGCTCTTTTCTGCACCTACACAGCACCAACAAATTATACAGCCAAGTGTTATATTTTGTACAGCTAGTTTCTAAGTAGAATATAGCTATTAACAAGAATGAGGTGTGCTGTACAAAGAAAATTATCCTTTTCAGAGAAGATGCAGAAGACAGGCACACAGGAAATGCAACACACTTTCCCCATTTTGAAGGGTCAGTAGTGTTCCTATTAGTCTACTCAAACTTAATTGTTTGAGCAAATCTTGAAAAAAAGAGAGGGGGCATTTAAGGTTTGAAGAAAGCAAACATCATGGAGATTTAAATCATTCAGTAATGGAAACTTCAGTGTCTCTGAGGAGGGCATGTCGAGACAAAGTGGATGTAGGGAAAAACATCTGCTCTTATAATGAACAGCAGACCGTTGGGACCTAATGCTTCCCTTGCCTGGGTCAAAATGTGAAGGTAGGTGGAAAAAGAATGTATGTACACAATAAATGTACACAAGACTGTGTTAAGATTTCCAAGATTATATTTCATATGAACAATATATTTCAACAGAATTCAACAGATTTATTTATTTTTTTAAATCACTATGCTTGTATTATAAACATGGGCCAAAGAAGTCTCTTTGTTAAGGGGCATAGAAGACTTCATGCTTCTGGCATAAAACTTACTAGACTGAACTCATAGCTGCTTACTGATGCCAAGTTGCTCCCGTGAAACAAAGAAGCACCACTACATCACCTTTAGCATTATTCTTGTAATTACTGTAGAAGAGTCACAGCACCCAGCTGATCCAGAGAAAGATAAAGAATCAGTGGATTCTTTATCACAAAACTCCCCCAGAAAGTCAACGGCAAATCAAGCTTACCCTGGAAGATTATCTACCACCACTACTTTTCAAGAGCGCTTCCAAAACGCTTTCAATATTCTTTGCTGCATTGTACAGTACAAATGCCCGTTCGCATCTCATTCTATTTCTATTGACTGCTGAAGATCGATTGAATATACAGTTTTTATTTTCCATAGCCACCCTGCCAAACCTGAATGACAGGCAACGTATCGAAGTACTGTATATAAAAACCACCCTGTATATAAAAACTACCCAATAGTGAGAAAACATCCAAAAGCGCATGCCTGCCACAGCCATTCGCAGCACTGCCATCCAGACCAAACAAAGAAGATGCTCGTGCTATTTTTGGAGCCAGGTGGCATTTTCTCACACAGGCACAGGAATAGGAACTCTGACTTCCCTACTTGTGGAATTCCTGTCAGTCACCTGAAGGATGCTGGGCTGGGAAAAGTGATACCTGTGTGTGTATGTATGTATGTGTGTGTGTATATGTGTATATATGTATATATATATGTGTGTATACACATACACACCAGGCTTTATTTGAAAAGGGATGGGGGGGACGGGGGACGACAGAGCTTCAATGTATTTTCAGGGCCGCTTCCCTGACGTAAACAGGCGGATTTAAAACGCGTCTGGCTTGGAGAGCGCCTCTCGGCACGCGCGACCCTTCTCTGCCAGGTTCTTTGTACGCGATCCGGCCGAATCCCCTCCTCAGTTTTCCCGCCGCAGCCCCGCTCGACCCTCCCCCCCAACTGAGGAGGATGGGCGGTGCAGCCCAGGCCCGACGGGGTCTCCCCTCCCTCCTCAAGAGACCCAGCCAGGGCAGCTCGGCCGAGGCAGGCGGGGCCGGGGCCGCGCGCCAGTAGCCTCCCCTCCCGCCTCGTCTCCTCACGCACCGCGGGTCCTCGAAGCGCACGAAGGCGAAGGGCACCAGGCCGCGCTTGCTCTTCAGCTCGATGTCGCGGATGCGGCCGTACTTGTAGAAGAGCTCCTCCAGGTCCTTCTCGCGCACGTCGGGAGGCAGGTTGCCCACGTAGATGCGGCCGTCGCCCCCGGCGCTGCTGCCCCCGCGGCCGCCGCCGCCGCCGCCGGACATCCCGGGCCCGTCCCCGTAATCCATCATGTCCCGGCCCCAGCCCCCGGACATCTCGCCCGCCCGCCTGCCTTTCTCCCGCGCTCGGCGACCGCTGCAGCCTCCCCGCACGGCCTTCCCTCAGGAGCCGCCTGACGGAGGGCAGAAAAGAGGAACGCGGCGCGCGCCTTAAAGGGGAGGAGGAAGCGGCCGCGCGCCGGAAGTCTGGCCCGGCCTGGCAGGCAGGGGTCGCAGGGCGCATGCTCGGAGGAGCTCGCGCCCACCTCGCCCCGAAACGCCGCGGGGGATCGGCGCGCGGGGCGGGGCTTCCGGCCCGGCTGGAAAGGGGCCCGGCTTTGGCTGCCCGCCATCCGCGGGCTGGAAGTGCAGCTGCCGCAGGGCGGGGGGAGACCGAGGCGCCAGCCTCCATCTGGGGCGTTCGGGCGTTGGATGCCAGCCGTGGAGGTCTGCCTCTTCCGGGCTGTGCGGGTGATTTTTAGAATAGAGCAGAATAGAGCTGGGAGGGACCTTGGAGGTCTTCTAGTCCAGCCCCCTGCTCAAGCGGGAGAACCTCTGCCATCTCAGACAAGGGGCTGTCTCGTCTGTTTGCCTCTTTCCCTTGGGAGACGCAGCCTGGGATCGCTGGAAAGGCAGCTCGGTTTGGGGAGCGACCTTAGAAAGTGGTTTAGATTGACTTACTCCCCTCTGCATTTTATCTGTCAGCAGAAGGAGTATTGCAGTCTGTAAGGTTCATGGCAGTAATTGCGGCACAAAAGTAACCAACCACCAACTGCTGTGGCCAAATATGTGGTTTAAGTGGGTTGGCTGGTTTGCTTCACACGATGCAGAGTATTAAAAGTAAACCGTCTGGCAGTTCTTGAATCACGAATTGGCTATACATATTTCATCCTGTGTGCTCTGTAAATGAAGGGTAGGTGATTAATGTGTAACATAACCAGAGGTGTGTTAATGGCCGTGTTTGTATGGGTGGAAATTAAAGCCGTACAACTTTCCTTAGCAGCTCGAGGGCTTGTCTGTATAACATTCTGACAGCTCTGCTCCAAAAATGAATGAAGCCAGGCCCCAGTTAGAAGAGACGTGTGGATGGGTAAAACATACTTTGAATCCTTTTAAATTAAACCATTCTGACTCATAATCGCCCCCCTGCATTCTAAACCAAAATCTAGAAACCACATTATGACTGATGGGATCACATAACTCCAAGAATAGTTTTTTTGGCCTGGAGCTACGGTATATATTTTATACCATTTGTTAGCTACAAATTATAGCTAACCAATCAGAAATGCTATCTTCCTACTGCACTCTAAATCAAACTCTAGAAACCACGTTATCACTGATGGGATCACACAACTTGTGTAGTTCGTTTCTATTTGGTATAGCCATAAGTTAACCACAGTTTATTGTTCATGGCTTTGTAAATAAAACATTAATCTGGAAACATTTGTTTTATTGAATCAATTTATGTAGCTGACCTTCTCAACAAGTAACTGGCTGGCAAACATGTTAAATAAAATCTAGACCTAGATTTAGTTAAACCTAAATCTAGAGATCTAGGAGCCCTAATGGACAATCACTTAAATATGAGCCACCAATGTGCTGCAGCTGCCAAAATAGCCAATGCAGTCTTAGGCTACATCATGGGTGTCAAACTGGGGGCCCATGCGCCAGATGTATCACGTACAAGCCACGCCCACTCCAGCTCTGCAAAGGCAAAAAAAAATTGATATGTCAGTGATGTCACACGACACACATGACACCCCTGGGCTACATCAACAGAAGGATAGTATCAAGATCACATGAACTGTTAGTACCGCTTTATACTGCACTGGTAATACCACACTTGAAATACTGTGTCCAGTTCTGATCACAATACAAAACAGATTCTGTGACTCTAGAAAAAAAAGTGCAAAGAGCAACAAAGATCATTAGGGGACTGAAGACTAAACTGTACGATGAATGTTGTGGGAATTATGTAGAGTCTAACTAAGAGAAGGACATGGTAGCAGTCTTCTAATATTGGAAGGGCTGTCAGAGAGGACAGGGTCAACCTATTCTCCAAAGCACTTGGGGACAAGACAAGAAGTAACGGGCTGAAAGATCCAACCTAGAATTAAGGAGAAATTTCCTGCCAGTGAGAACAATCAATCAGTGGAAAGACTTGCTTCTGGAAGTTGTCGGTATTCCATCACTGGAGGCTTTTAAGAAGAGATTAGATAGCCATTTGTTTGAAATGGTATAGCATCTCCTGCTTGAGCAGAGATTTGGATTAGAAGACCTCCAAGGTCCTTTCCAACTCTTGTTATTCTACAATTGATGAAAAATAAAAACAACAGTCACAAATACAAAAATCCTTAGTAACTGAGGAAAATATCACAATCAGTAGTATTAATGCAGCCAGGAGACAGGTTCCTTCACAAATCAGGGGCCCGGATGTGGGCCCAGAAAAGCCAAAAGGGTTAGGGTCGTTCTAATCTCCGGAGGGAGAATGTCCCATAGGTCAGGTTCTATGAAAAGACTTGCCAATCAGCACTCTTAGATCAATGGGACTTGAAGCATGCCGGTCCTGCTGGAATGGATAGAATGAACAGAAAAACCCCTGGAGAAATGGTTGCTCAAGCAACCCAGGCTCAGTTTACTGTGTATAAATAGGGAGCAACACCCCCACCCCCACCCCCCACACACATATACTGATGATCTGCAAGAAAATCAAGCTCAGAGCACTAAGGATCTCACAACTAGCACTCTGAACCACATCTGGAAGCAAACCAGCAACCGGTACAGCTTGGAAAGCACAGGACATGGACGTACTGATGTATGCCCATTACTGTTCGCATCATAGCATCCCGGAATTCAAGCTAAGGTGTTCATAAATAGCCCGTGTAGGACGTGTTGCAGTAGTTCAGCTATGAGGTGACTAGGGCATGAGTGACATTCTGAAGGGCCTCCAAGCTAGGAAAGGGCACAACTTGCAGCCAGATGGGGTTGTGCAAAAGGCTGACCACAGACCACAACTGACACCTGCT
Organism: Oxyrhabdium leporinum; assembly: GCA_032468155.1. Lineage (NCBI taxonomy): Eukaryota > Metazoa > Chordata > Lepidosauria > Squamata > Cyclocoridae > Oxyrhabdium > Oxyrhabdium leporinum. The sequence continues at coordinate 16,279 of JANHFL010005744.1, read as the reverse complement.
ATTGAAGCCTATAGGAAGACTCCCAGCTTGCGTGCCGGTGTTGAAGGGGAATGTGCTAACCATACAAGTTGAGAGAGAGAATTCTTAATTTCTTTGCATTGCTTATTTCTTGGCTCAAAAAGTTAGTGAAAAGTTAAGTCTTCAACTTACAAACACAAATGAGTCTGTAATTTTGGTCATAGGTTATTTCAGTCATTGTGAGATGCCCATGTGACCGTGCAGTTATTGCACTCCCAGCTCTCCCAGTTGTGGTTGTTAAGCAGTTGTGTGGGTTGTTAAGCAGGAGGAGGGCAGAGCAGCTCCTTTCCATGCATGGAAGGGAACTCCTGCACTGGCCTGGAGAAAAAAGCTTAGGTCTTTTAAGATTTGAGCTTCCTTTTGCCAACCTGTTGCAAAAATTCCCTTTCCCTCTATGTGCAGAAGAGAACTGCTACGCTGGGCTGAAGAAAGGAAGTGTGGATCTTTGGAATCTTGAGCTTCCTTTCTCCAGCCCACCTCCCTCCCCTTCTGGATTCACCTTTCTACCCTTCAGAAACATCGCATTCATTTGCTTTCTGGCTACAGAGCCAGAGAACGCAAAGATTTGGAAGGCTAGAAGCGGAGAGGGGAACTGGCGCTCCTGTGATGTTTCTGAAGGCTAGGAAGGGCCTCTTCAGAGACATCGTGCTTGCCGTCGGGCTGCCCCTTGGATTGGTTGGGCACGCCTGACAGCAGCTACACAAAAAGGCAAGTGGACCTGGGCAAGGTGAGGTATAGAGAAGGTCGGGAGATGGCCCTGGTCTTCCAGGTGTGGTGGGGCAGGGAGAAGTAGGCAAGGAGCACGTTAAGGACTGCACAGCTGCAGCTGCTTTCCATATTCTGGTGGACCGAGTGGATAATAGAGATGGGGAGGAAAATAGGGGTGGGTGGATACACTGCCAAGTGCCAGAATTTTGATCATCTGATCATAGGAGTGCTGCAACGGCAACAGTCGTAATTCTCTTTGTTCAGTGCCTGTCAGGCCAACCCAGGAATGACATAGTACAATTCAGCCAAAGTTCAGTTCTTTATTTGCTTATACCTAATAAATATAACCTTATCAGACTAAACCTTTATTATCCTCACCCAAATGGATGCAGCCGGAGAGATTCCTAGGAGTGGCTATCCCAACGCTCTTCCTCCAACTCCCATCTATTTCCAAGCTGTGCTACCTCTTTTCTCACCTCCCACCTTGGAATGTGCTCCCTCTGTATTGTACTCCTTGACTTACAATCATACATTTAGTGACCATTCGAAGTTACACTAGCACTGAAAAAGTGACTTAGGACCATATTTCACCCCGCCATTGTAGGATCTCCATGGTCACGTGAAAAATTTATGATGGTTTTGGTGTCCTGGGGATCATCTGATCATCTTTTGCAACCTTCTGACGAGCAAAGTCAATCGGGAAGCCCGATTCTAAATCTAAAATCAAATCTAAATTAGACCCCTAATCATCTTTCTTGCTCTTCTTTGCATTCTAGAAAGTTTCTAGTTTGAACATGTTTTCTTATTGTGGGGACCTGAACTGGATGCAGTACAAATAGTCCTCGACTTACAACAGTTCATTTAGTGACCATTCAAAGTTACAACGGCACTGAAAAAAAATTAACTTATGGCTGTTTTTCACACGTATGCCTGTTGCAGCATCTCCACGGTCATGCGATCAAAATTCGAATGCTTGCCAACAGACTCATATTTATGTTGGTTGCAGTGTCCCGGGGTCACATGATCCCCTTTGGTGACCTTCTGACAAGCCAAGTCAATGGGGAAGCTAGGGTAGGAAGCCCCCCCCCTCCCCAGAAGAAAGTATTCTTTATTAATATTAAAAAGAGGCAGAACAGACTATTTCCCCTGAAGGAGAAGAGGAGAGACAACTTCTTAAAAGCAAAAAGCAGCCCCAGGTCCTTCTACAGGAAAACAGCCTCAAGCAGAAACCTGAAGAGGCTAGTCTTTAGGAATGGATATTTTGCATCCATTCAGAAAGCTGGGCCACTCTATTCATAAGCAAAGAGC
>JANHFL010005744.1:0-14145 GCA_032468155.1 Oxyrhabdium leporinum | reverse complement strand
GAAACCTGGGAGGGATTTTGGAAGGGGGATCCGCAGGGTAGCTCGTGGTTTGCCTAATGGGTAGCAACTTTGAAGCCTCCCTTGCGTCTAATCTGAGGTGTTAATCACTTTTTCTCCATAAAATATAGGTATGTTGCTTTATATAAATCAGGTTCGTGAACCGAAGGGTTAATAGTGTCTAAATTAGAAATATTTATATCCTCTAGTACCTAAAGAACCTATCGGCTAGGGCTTTTCGATAGTAACATTCCTTTTTAAAATCTAGTAGAAGCAGTGAACAATGGACACAACAGTTCAGGGTTGAGAGCCAGTGAGGTGCTTGAGGAGGGAATCTTGCCACAGCTAGTGCTAAAAATAACAAGGGCTCGTCCCCACTTCCTTTTTTCAGGGAAGATGGAAATGGGTGGAGGTTGGTTTATCTACAGAAGGAAATAATATTTGGATTTGAGGGGACCTGCTCAAGGAGTGGTGGTGGTGGGTGGTCTGTGGCATTGAAAATTAAGATAGTTTTTTGGGGTGGTTAGTTTTTTGGGGTGGTTGAACGGTGAGGTCCATTGGGTTAGGAGACAGATGTTCCTAGATGGATTTGGTATGAATGAGTTAACGTTTGCAATATACCACTGCGGGGGCTATGGAAATAACGGAGAATTTGGCAAAATTGGTATCTGGTGAGCCTAAACACCCGGCCTTTTTGTGCAAAAGGTGTAATTGCACACCTGCAAGAGTGTGGAGTAAAAAGAGATGCCCAGGAGCACTTAGATTCTGCTTTATTACAAAGCAATACATCCAACGTAAAGATCCCTGTGCTTCTTATTTTAGTATAATGTATAGGTTGTAGCTATGGTGGCAAGGAAAGGTAAAGTCTCCACATCTCTGACTTCATGAGCGCATGTTTGCATGTTTCAAACTTCCCAATCTAGTCTACAGATGGTATATCCTGGTGGTCTCCCATCAAATGGAAATAAAATCCAACCATGTTTAGCTTTTGAAATGAATGTGTTGCATATCGACCCTTTCCAGGAGAAGGATTCTGAGTAGTTGTCAGGCTGAGTCTGGTGAAGCAGAGGGAGGTAATTTATTGCATTGCATTATTTAAGCTCGCCAAAAATAATTACAGATAGTCCTTGTTGAACAACCACTCTTACAGCAATTGTTCAAAGTTTTGACAGAACTGAACAGGGAGTTTTATGACTGTTCCTAGTAATTGTGGCCATTGCAGTGTCGTGGTCACATGATCACTATTTTAGGTGCTTGGCAATAAGCTAGCAGTTATTGTTGCATTGTCCAGTGCTCGCATGATCACCATTTACAGCCTGCACTACTGGCTTCTGGTGAGCAAATACAATGGGAAGTCAGCAGGGACACTGCAACTATGCTGAATTCCCCTATTGACAGCAACTGGGGACTGTTGTAGCTGCTGTCATAAATTGGCAGTCATGTGATGTCATACTTTATGACCACATCATTTAGTGCATCATTAGACGACTGCCTGTATAGCTAAATATGAATAGGCTTTTTTTTTCTCTTTGGGATAAACCTTTGTGTTTTAAAAAGACCCTCTTGTTGCTTCTAAAAGTTACTTTTGAATACCTTGTTTGCAGAACAGATGGATTAAATAACGATTTCTCATTCTTTATAGGTAATCATGAGTGATCGAAAGGCTGTGATCAAAAATGCAGATATGTCTGAGGAGATGCAGCAGGACTCTGTGGAGTGTGCTACACAGGCCTTGGAAAAATATAACATTGAGAAAGATATTGCTGCCCATATAAAGAAGGTAATGCTGAACCATCATCTCATACTACTAGTTTAGAATTTTAATTTAGAAAAGAAGCTAACAAGAGTACAATCTAAACTGAATTTATAAATTAATATTAAAATAACGCTAAGTCTTAACTGGCAAAAAGGGTATCATGTGAATAGAAAGAAAATTTATTCACTGATGGGACCATGCTAAATCTGTAACAGAATTTGCAGGGTGAGTTTGAAGGCTTCTGGAAATAAAGTTCTCTGCATCAGAAATTATTTGCTGCATTCTTTTCCTTAGCCTGTTTCAAGGCCAGACTGCTCCCAGTATACTTCAAGTTTGGGGAATTTACTTCCAGAAAGTGTCAAATTGTCTGTTGAATGACAAGGTCCTGAGGTTGTTTGGCATAAACTAGAGGGAGGATGGAAGTTTCTGGAGTTCTTCAGAATATTCATTTCTCAAATTAGTAGGTTTTGTATAACCTTAATTGAACCACAGCTACAATCTTCTGCATTTGGCTGTCTAGTGAGGGTCAAGATTCAGCATAGAAAAATGCTGATAAAAACTTTAAACTTAATGCCTTATCAAGTGCAGCAACGTAAATAATTTTATATTAATTCAATGTAATATCCAAGGTACATAGAGTAATATGAGATACTAGGTTTCTGTAAAAGATCAACTGAGTGAAAAAGTATGCGGGGTACTCATAAAAACCAGTTTAATGGTGCTAGTTCTTTGTAAGCAAATTCTGTTTCAGGGCATTAGTCATAGCTTTCAGTGATAAATGTTGAGCCCTACTCATACTTTTATTACTCTGTGTACTATGTTCAGTTGCTCTTCTGAACTATGCTGTTCCAGAACTGATCCCTGGTTTTCCAGACACATATCCTCACAGAGAACCAAATGGGCCACTTCCAATTCAGAGAGTTGCTCCTAGATCAGAGGCATGCCAGATACTAGCATGTCCCAGAACTATAAGAGCTCACATCTCTAATACTTTTACATCTAGCTGAAAGTATTGTTACCAGTAGCACATACTGATTTAATCAGTGGAAAAAATAATGCATATATGCTTCTATACTTTCCCCCAGAAACTACAGAATTGGCTAACACAATCGTATGAGTTTTTGCATTTTATTATCACTTCAAATTTTTAAGGGCTTGGGGTTGTCACCTTTTGTCTACACACCAAAAAGAGAATTGGTGAACTTAGGATGTGCTGGAACTAAAACTTGCTCAAGAGAGCTTCATGTGGGAGCTTCATGGCTGGAAGCTTTCAAGAAGAGACTGGACTGTCATCTGTCAAAAATGGTGTAGGGTCTGCTTGGGCTGGGGGTGGATGGGTGTTGGACTAGATGACCTACAAGGTCCCTTCTAACTCTGTTAATCTGTAAGAGTTAAAATTCAGTAACTTGGAATAAGACATGCTTTCCAGTATAATAAATTGAATGAGAATACTAATATCTATGATGCTAAGATTTTAAGGGATTCTCTTCCAGGAGTTTGACAAGAAATACAATCCTACTTGGCACTGCATTGTGGGAAGAAATTTTGGCAGCTATGTGACTCACGAGACCAAACACTTCATCTACTTTTACCTGGGTCAAGTTGCTATTCTCCTTTTCAAATCTGGTTAGAAGTATGGGACTTTTTCACCCAAATATGCATTCGGTTACAGGACTGCACGCTAATTCCAAATAGACTGAAGTCTTCAGCCTTCCCCAGGGAACATACCTTGATCTTCAAGCCTTTTGTTTTAATGACAGGTACTCCTATGTACCAATTTGTGTTTTTGTTGTGGCCATAAAAAATAGCAAAAAAGTAAGCTTGTATGTATTTTCTTTCTAAAACAATCCAAGTTTTCTAATAAAACTGTTGGGTATTCATCCTTTAACTTACTCTAATATTTCTATATTTGGGGTAGTTCTTCCATAGGACTACTGGGGTTCTAGATTACACTGAAGCTGAAAATTGTTTACCTAGTGTTTTCCAAGCTTAACTCCAAGGTTTCATAGGATCAGCCTAGGTTATTATATTTGAGTTAAAACTTGAAAATGCCTTGTACCAGCTAACGTATCTAGGTTTCTTGTGTTTAACTTTATTGGCTTCCAATGCTTTTTAAGCACAGCTTTTAAGAGAGCACAATCTTAGACATAAAATTAGAATTCCTTCTAATTCAGACTTTCTATTGAAGCACATCTGTGCAAAAGAATAATATCCTGTAATGGAATGATTAAACAAAATACTTGAAATCCTCTATATGGAACTTATGGATGCTTAATCAATTAGAAAGTTAGAAAGTTATTACCATTTGACCTCTGTATATGTCAAATAAACAAAACTCTACAGAGTTTGTTTCCTCTATTATACAAGCTTGAACTTTAAGGATTATTAACCTTATGCGCTAGATAGCTCAGTACAATCATATATATATATATATATATATATACACACACACATACACGCACTCACTCAATACTTTTAATAAAGTCCTGAGATTGGAAGAAAGTCTAGATTATCGCATGGGAAACGAGTGCTGAATGTTAACATTTTAAGGACTACAGCATCCCACATTTGGAAAAATGTAACTGCTCTTCTCCCTTGATACAAAGAGATCTGATTGTCTGCTTATACATGCATTTAATGGATTGGTTGACGTGTTGCAGGATCAGCTCTGCTTTATAAAGTTGGGACAGACAAATAGCACATTTAATTGAGTATCAAGTTTTTCCTTCAACCTTGAAAGTTTATGGTCTAAAACCAATGTGTGTGAGGGAAGCAACCCATGGAAATAATAAGAATGCGCATCTTGTTAGTTTAAATAGTACGTGGGACTTCCTTAACTATCAAAGAGGGGATAACACTAATAACCGGTAGTGAAATTAAGCATGGAAATGTTTTGTGCCTTTTAAATGTAAAAACATTTGTTACCAATGGCAACTTGTAGATTATCTAGACATTTATTATCCAAGTTATTTTAAAAAGTTTCAGCTTTCTTATCTTAAAGATTTGCTGGTTTATTCCTTCCTCCATAGGTATAATGTGCTCAGAAGCAGGTTACTCTTCCTGTAAACTTCTTTTAACATTCTTAAACTAATGTGGCAGAGTTTATAATAGAAGAACTTGGTGCATGGTAGCACCCAACACAATAGTACAAGTTGTTCTAAGAATACAATGTATACGTACTTTAAAATATTCGTTGGCCAGCCATTCCAATACAGTACAAGGGGCTCAATCTTCATAAAGGACAGGTAGAGAATAAGAGTTAACTTTTTCTAGGGCTGACTTCTATTCATGGCTATCAATAAAACTAGCCGGAGCTAAAGAACGCATAGACTTTGGGCGTTTGGACTACCAAGCATAGCATCCTACCTGGGCAAGCTTGTGTTGCATTTATGTATACTGTGATGTATTTAATGCGCTGTAGAGGTGGGGGCCTAATTTGTATATCATATTAAACTATTGTGTGGTATGTTCTGGGCTTCATACAAACTCAGTAATTTGCTTTTGTAAACCATTATAACCAAATGTGTACGTGTGACCTCAGAAAGTGGCAGCTCTCAGCTTGCTAACCAGGATCTAAGCAAGATCAAACTTGGTCTGTGCCTGGATGATAGAATTGCAGGGTTGTAGACTAGAAGAAATATCCGAGAAAGCAGCAATGGGAAATCTGCATTGTTGCAAGGAAGCTGCATGGATGTGCTCGTGGAATCTATTGCCTCAACTTGAAGGAGAGATTCTGTGTTTTAAAGTTAATCTTGGTTTGGTATCATGCAATTAGGTCAAAAACCTTTAGAACAGGGGTGTCAAACTCGCAGCCTGCGGGGTCGGATGCATCACATGCTGGCCACGCCCACACATTTTGGCGAAGGGGGAAGAAGTTGCGGGATGTCACGTGACGATGCGACTTTGACACCCCTGCTTTAGAGTTTAACAGTGCATATCCCATTGAGCTAAGCTAGTCTTTTATCTTGCGCAAAAGCAGCTAGATTCACACAGCACCACACCTGGATAAATCACTAGCTTAGAACATGCTGTAAATTGTGTAGGTGACGAGCGACTATTCAGGGGTTTGCAAACTTCCCAGAACTTAGCTGACAGCTGCTATCACCATAATGTGAATTAGATTTCATTTTTTTTTCTTGAATACACATCATAATATAAAACATCTGAGCTTCAGGAAAACAAAGATAAACAATTGAAAATTTAAATACTAATTTTAATATATAAAGTAATCCTACATCTCTTGATAAAAGTCCGGACCTTTAGAACAGTAAACGTGGCTTCCATTCACTTCTTCCATTTCTTCGGCCACATCTCAGTTGGGCAGCATGATAAATATTTCTGAAAGGTGTAGAGTTTCAAATGAACTATATAGTGTCCAGTAAAACGAAGAGTTTTAAATAAGCACAGCTGAAAATGGTTGCTTTCTTTCATCCTGACTTGAAATTTAATGTTCAGTGCTTTTCCCTCAGTACAAATAAAGATAATCACAGCTTGAAGCCAGAATGAATGGCCACCATGCCTGATGTCAGATTTTGATAGTCCACCTTCAGAAAGCCTGCTTCTTCAATCGCTTCCTTGAACTCCTCCTAAAACAAAGCAATGGTAAATGTAGCATTTACTTCTGTGTATAGAACTGAATTTTTAGATTAACCTGGAGGACTTGCTTTACCTGAGTTGGAAAGCGCCTTATGCTTTCTACAAGATACTGGTAGGATTTCCAATCACCAGCAATAATTTCTCCCAGCACAGGGATAACTTGGAAGCTATAGAGATCATACAGACTGAAAATAAAATTAAAAAAATTAACATACTGGATGCAAGCAATCTATCTAGCAGACCAAACTTTTCACAAGCAGCTTGACTTCAGGGACAAATATTTCACATGTTGAAAGTAAACTCTGAACAGAGCCCCAACAGGCTTGTTTCCCTTTGAATTTTCTTGGGGACAGGGATCCGTTCTAGAAATGTCATAAAATCTTTCATAGGCAATGCAGGTCATCCTCAATTTGTCAATGCCCAATAGCAATAGCGCTTAGACTTCTATACCGCTTCATAGTGCTTTACAGACCTCTCTAAGCGGTTTACAGAGTCAGCCTCTGGCCCCCAACCATCTGGGTCCTCATTTTACCCACCTCAGAAGGAGGGAAAGCTGAGTCAACCTTGAGCCTGGTGAGAATTGAACTGCCAAGCTGCTAGCAGCCGGCAGTTGGCAGAAGTAGCCTGCAGTACTTCACTCTAGCCACCGCGGCACTACTGTGGCTCATAATGATTGTTTGAAGTTATGACGGACTCCCAAAAGCTATTTACAACCCGGTTCTGAAGTTGCAATGGCCACAGACTACCACCCCCCCACCCATGGTTACATGATTGCATTTTGGGTGCCCAACAACTGGCCCACATTTGCAGCCCTTTGCCACATCCTGCAGTCATGTTACCGTGATTTATGGCAATTTGGCTGAAAACCACCATTTCTCTTAGTCAAACAATGGGTTTGCTTAATGAGTGCAATGTTTGCTTAGCTCTGGATTCACTAAAATGGTCATACAATTGGTTGGTCATGTAATGACCTGCTTTATAGCTGTCGCAACTTACAAACATAATGGCAGGCTCCATTACAGTTATAAATTGCGGACTACCTGTACATGTCACAGCCATAACATTAGGGACTAGACATAAGTAGCATTCATTCAGTGCCGCTGTAACTTCAAGCAGCCACTGAACAAATGGTCATTAACCAAGGACTACCTGCATATCATCTGCAAAGATGATAGCCAATCAGTCTGTCCATCTCTTTGTCTTAGTCATTCATGAATTTGCATAATCAAAAATGAGTCAATATAAGGTGTCATTCTTCCCTCTTCATTACATAGAATATTACATCAAGTTTGGGGCACTGCATTTGATTGAAAAAACACTTCTAGTTTTTCAGATCAAACTCTTAAATTACTCGCCCTGGGCTAAGAAAATACTGTTATTCTATTTCTGCTTTTTTACTGTTTTCCTAAACCAAACCTGGGGGGGGAGGAGGAAGGTCACCAACTGAAAAAGACTATCTTGAATGAAATATGTATAGTAAGGGCAACTGGAGAGGCATTTCCTCACTAAGGGACGTAGTCCTAAAACGCAGTATCACATGACCACACTGCTTAGCAACAGAAAATCCAGCACTTCCAGTTGCCATTAAGCAAGGACGTCATGTGGTTGCCATCTGTGACCTGCTGGCTTCCCCAGACTTTGTATGTAGGAAGCCAACAAAGAAGGTGGCAAAAGGCAACTTCATGGCCACGGGACGCTGTGATGTCATAATTGTGAGCTGAGCCCCACTCAGCCACAGACTGAGCAGTTGTCCGATGACAACCCATACTGTACTAAATTCAATAAACAGGAAATAACTCACATTGTCACAGTACTTATTTGCTTAAGGGGGGAATAAAAAATATATGAAAAGATGGTCCTTTAATTCAACCTGGAAAGAAGGGGATTGTCGACGTGACTGAATTCAAGGCAGAGAAAACGCCCTCCAGGTTTCAGGACTCGATAAGCCTCCTGAAGCACCTGGAAAGGAAACAACCCCCCCAAAAAAAACATCCCACAGTAAGAAGGCATATTCTGATCCTTCACAGGGCTGTATTCTGAGTTCAGCCAGTGGAGTTTTGGGGAGGAGGGAGTTACATCTACATTAAACAACAGCCTATTAATTGCTTGAATTTTTTTGGAAAACTTTTTTCCCAAGACAGTGTTAAGAAAGACAGTATAAGAAAGGCTGCCAGGTTGGAGCAATGAAGATGATGCCAAAGATTTCAGTGGTGTAACTGTCAGGGAGAAGATGATTCAGGTGCCAATGGCCACTCGCTGGCTGACCTCAGACCCATCTTTCTTTCTTTCTGACCAGGTTATTATGACACAAGGTGAGTGGGTGAAGTGGGACTAGAAAGTGCAGGAGCGGAACATCACCTTGAGTGACGGGAGAAAAGGCAAATAAAAACCTAGCCACCCTCCCTGCAGATAGACCAATAGGACCATGCACGCTCACCTGCTCCATATGAGTGGCGTTACGGATACCAAAAGCAATTGTGTAAAAATCAAACTTGTCGTCATCGAAGGGCAGATCTTGAGCATCCCCCACCACCCAGGACAATCCTTCAAAGAATGAGAAAAGGAATTGATTGGTGCCCATTCAAAGGACCCTCCAAAGGCATCTTTCATTAAAAGATCGACATATTTTATGAAAAGAAGAACCTGTGCTGAATGTATAAATGGTAAAGTTAACAGTACAATGTGAATGTGTGCAATATTTGTCACAACAGCAATCACTAATTAATGACATATATATATATATATATATATGCATTTGTTTAGATTGCTATCTTGCTTGCTAGAATAAAAGACAGCTTAGGTGGGAGGTCTCCATTTTATCACTCAAACAATCAATTTATGAGGTTAGCTGAGTGTTAGACAAACTATAGCTTTTCTCCACTTCTACGTCATGACTTACATTTATTTCTGAATTAGCTAGCTAAAATCGGGGAGAGGGGGCACATTTCTCATTCTAATTACTGCAGAAATGGGCTGGACCCTACCTAGGCTTGATTTATATTGTCCTATCACTATCTTACAGTATTTTACCCAGAAACCATGGCATAACATTACATTCTGTCTGGGTTACACATCAGACCTGCTTGTCAATGATTATGATAGAAAGGTTTGTTATACATGCTATTTATGCTCAAGTAGAGTAGACGTTTAGATTTAGACTTTATTGTCTAAGTCAAAAAGTCAATGAATAACTTTATTGTCACTTTGAATGTACATTAACTGGCATACATTAAAATGAAATTTCGTTGGATACAGCTCTCAAAGGGTCACCACCTCCAATGTACACTACTAACCATGACAAAATAAATACAGAATTATGCATATACCTACATATATGACACAGTAGCAGCATGTGTTGAAAAATCTGCCGGCAAAATGCGCAAACTATCTGCCATATGTATAACTGAAAGCTTGGGGTCAGATCATAGTTCCCGACGATGTGCCCAGTCAGACAATCCAAATATCCCTCTCGTGGTCATATATTTTCTTTTTAAGCTTCACCCCAAAGTTCTTTAATTCTTTTCCCCAACCGGATCACAATAAAGGCTTCCCAAAGTCTCCCTCTTAGAAGCCAGAGCCTTGAGCTCCTTCATCCTGTTCCTGTTTGAGTGAGCTGAAAAGTTTCAGAGTCAAAAGGAGAAAGACTCAACAAATCTACCTGCTCACTTATGCTTGCCAAGGTCAGTCTACAGGTAGTCCTCGACTTTAAGACCACAATTCAACCCAACATTTCTCTTGCTAACTAAGACATCTAAGTGAGTTTTGCCCCATTTTACAACTTTTCTCGCCACCGTTGTAAGTGAATCACAGCAGCTGTTAAATTAGGAACACATGTTGGAGAATCTGGCTTCCCCATTGATTTTGCTTGTCAGAAGGTTGCAAAAGATGATCACATGACCCCGGGACACAAGTTGCCAAGGGTCTAACTAACAAGTTGGAAGGGACCTTGCAGGTCATCTAGTCCAACCCCATGCCCAAGCAGGAGACCCTACACCATTTCTGACAGATGGCAGTCCAGTCTCTTCTGAATTTTAATCATGACCATGGAGATGACGCAATTGTTGTAATGGCCATAAGTGCCATTTGTAACTTCAAAAGGTCACTAAATGAACAGTTGCAAGTCGAGGACTACCCATGCAGCAAATTCCCAGGAGGGAGGGGTACATTCCACAAGAATAAGAGGCAACCCAGCCTGGATATCAAGTGTGAGAAAGAGGGTGAAGACAGCCTCTCCTTAATAGTGCCCAGAGCACATGATACATGCAGATAGTAAAATCTCCAGTCAGGTAAAATTTTGTCTATAAAATGTGTAAAGCAAGAAAGAAGCCAGCTGGGGAGAATCACCACCACGTGTCATTTCTGGTTTTGAGGCCTGACACGTCCTAGTTCAGAGGGAAGAGGGCCAGGATTCCTTGCTTCACAGCAAACAGCCTGCCAGAAGGAAACACCTTCACAAACACACCAGTCTTGATTTAAATCTCCCGGTTGAAATAATAACTGATTACCTTCCGAGTGGCCAAGCTGCTGCGATTTCTGCTTCCCAACCTTCACCATCTCTTTGTTAATGTCACAGATCACTACGTGGGATCCTCCTAGCGATCCATTCTCCTCTTCCTGGTAAAGCTGGGTAATCTCCTGCCAGGATAAATTCTGATGGTTTCTCAGCTTCTGCCGGATCTGATACTCCCGCTGGGAACGAACATAATTGATAAATCGAAAGGCGATGTCACCTGAATTTGTTTTGAAAAGAAGGATTCAAAATGTGAGATTTCCTTTTCCTGAAATTAAGTAACGTGAAGGTTAGGGATGAAGGAATTGCGCACGAATCATTCAAACCGCTCCTTCCAATGCCTCGGGATTGCCGACTGAGAAGTTCCACCCATGCAGACACACATTTTTTGTTGTTGTAATTACGGTAACTAAATGCTACACATTCTCAAACTAAGCTAGATCTGGATGGGGTTGGTGAACATTGTGAAAGACCGGGCAGCTATTTGTTCGGGATAGAAAAAAGACTCCTGCCTTGGGCAGGGGGTGGGACTAGAAGACCTCGGAGGTCCCTTCCAGTCCTAGGATTCTAGGGCACTTACCTGTCCCGCCAGCAGCGTCAATTAATTGGGCTCCTGGATAAGGGTTCATCTGACGCAGCAGGGTGTCTTTCCAAAGACGATGGATTCCCAGGCTCATCGAATCGTTCATGAGATCATACTTCTTTGCCACGTTTTCAAACACCTGGTAAACTGAAATGTTCGTTTTTTTTTAAAATAAGACCAGTTCTGTTATTTATAACAGGGGTCCCCAATCCCCGGGTCACTGGGCTGTGGCCATTCAGAACCGGGCCATGCAAGCAGCGGGTAAGTGTGTGCCCCATCCCTCTTCCCTCCCCCACCACTGGTCTGCAAAGCTGGAAAGGTTGGGAATTGCTGATCTAGGTCATTCTGATAGAAATCAAATTTCCAGGAATATCTATATATTTAAATAATGTACTAATAAGATTAACCAAGCATGTATCTGCCAGATCTATTTTATTTGTCAAGCTTCTAAATCCTCCAACTCCAAATGACTCTGGATGGCTTCACAAGATGAAAACACAATAATAAGCACAATACAGTGCGAAACAGTTTAAAATAATTGGTATGCTGCGGAAAACAAAAAAAGCACAGCCAATGTCTACAAACCACCATGTCCTCCCTGTGCTTGCGGAAAGGTTGTTAAAGATCACCTGAAGGCAGGCAGGCAGCGAATGCCCACCTGCAGGGTCCCCCTAGATAGCATTACTTAAATGATGGGATCTAGACTCTGTCGGAGCAAATAGGAGAGGCAGCTTCCTTGGAAGAAGGCTCCCGTCAATGCAAAGACAAATTACGTCTCCAAATCTTTCTGCTGGTCTTCACGTCTCAAATACCCCGTCTGAGATCCTGATCCATGCTCTCCAGTCCTGAAATTTGATCCATTTCTTTCCTCTAGGCGATTTTCCTCTTTACAGAGCAAGTTTCGGGATGGACCAGATCAGGATCAGAAACCTTTGCTGGGCATGCACGTTTTAAAACGACCCTACTCTCACTTCCAAACTGCACTTTTAAGGCAGAATTATTGTTCGTTGCTCCTTTTTTTGTGCAAAACCATGATTTGGCAAGAGAACTACTGTTTACAGTAAAAGGGAGAAAAGGCAGATCAGAGAGGTGACAGGTGCTAATCATCTGCTTAGATATAAGTGCAATATGATATAAGCTATATTTAGACAACCATTCAATCTGTTTCACAGAATCATAGAACTGGAAATATTTTGGCTGTGAGCTCTTCTCTGCTGCTCAAAGCAGGGATTAAAGCATTGCAGACAGGTGGCAGCCTAGCCTACATTTGAGCATATCAAAAAATGGGGAATCCACTACTTCTCTGGATCCCTCGATACACAGCCAGGTCTTCAAGAGTCTCTTGAAGGCAGGCAAGACAGGGGCCACAGGACTCCCTGGGGGAGCGCTGTTCCCAAGAGCAGACCCAGACCCAGTTCTGAATTAAGCACTCCTTATCATAAAGACTTACGCGCTTATAACTTCATTAAGAAGATAAGATAACCTTTATTGTCCTTTTGTACTGTGAGCACACTGGCCCACATTAAAAATGAAATTATGTTGCCTGCTGTCAAAAGAAAGTATATACCTATACTATACATAACACACATACACACCTGCTACACACACACACATTAATCACTGTCAATTTTGAATACATAGCGGAAAGAGGAAACTTGAGAGTTCGCAAGGTTAATGCTATATGGAACAAAACTGTGACTGAATCGAGATGTTCTGCTTCGGAAACTACGAAGCCTCCTCCTAGAAGGCAACCAGGAAAAAAGGTCTTGAAGAGGCTGTGTAGCATCCTGACAATCCTGCAGACCCTGGTTAAACATCGCTTATATGGAAGTGAACTACCGATAGTCTTTTCTGCCATCCTCACTACTCTGTACCGCCTCCCTAAAGCAGTAATGCTTCTAAACCAGATAGTAATGCAATATGCAGATAACAACAACAACAACATGTGACAGTGATCCCCACTGTCATCGGGGCACTCGGCACCATGTCCAAGAATTTTACAAAATACATCAAGAAATTGCAGCTTCCTGCAATAACACTAACAGAACTGCAAAAAACTACGCTAGTTGAAACATCATACATTTTAAGAAGATACTTGGTTGATACCTAGGATGCTGGCAGCAGCCCGTATCAACCATCAGCACCAGTCAATGATATTTGTGATACATTTACAAATGAGTTTTAACTCATGGAACCGAGTTCCATGTTTAAATAATAATAATACAGATAATGTGCAACAATGAGCAGATGCATTACACAAGACGGAAGAGGGATTCAACAGAGATCTATGCCACAATATTATAAATCTAATTTTTATCCCATAGGTGTACATAAATTTATAACAGCTCTGAAAAAAGTGACTTATGAGAAGTCCTCGCCATCACATCTGACAGTTATGTGACCAAAATTTGGATGCTTGGCATTATGATAGCTCACCACTGCTTTCATGCCAACCCTAGACCTTCTTTTCACTAAACTAGACATAGCCAATTCCTGCAACCGTTCTTCATAGGTTTAACCTTCCTAATCCTCTTTATTTCTCTTCTCTGCACTCTTTCCAGAGTCTTCTTTACATTGTGGTGACCAAAACTGGATGCAACAGTCCAAGCGTCGTCTTTATTTTTTATATATAATGCACATTGAAGATGGCATTTCATTTTGTTGTACCTAGGTGCAATGACAATAAACTAACTTAGCAGTGTA
>JANHFL010005743.1:48941-60334 GCA_032468155.1 Oxyrhabdium leporinum | reverse complement strand
ATAAGCTGTAAACCGCCCCGAGTCTTCGGAATGGGGCGGTATATAAATGTAAAAAAATAAATAAATAAATAAATAAGTGGAAGCTGAATATAGTTAAGAAGCAGCTGCATTTGGCAGTTGCATTTCTACAACTTTCTGGATTTAGAATACAATTCTGTACAGAATTGAGTAATGTATCTGTATTTTGCTAAAAGTATTTCTATCTTGCATATTTTTCCACTTGTACGATATTGCACCCTTAAAGCTTTTGAAGTACATTTCTAGTTTTAATATCTGGAAAAAGCAATATGGAGAAGCAGGAAATTATGTTGGCAAATTCTTCTAGGTTAAAATTACTCGGGTTTCTCCTGGCTGTGCTGCCTTTCTACATACAGATAGTTCTCAACTTACGAGTATTTTTTTTTAACACCTGCTCAGAATTATGGCGGCATTGAAAAAAGTGACTTTACCACCAGTCCTTACTCTCATGACTGTTGCAACATCATCATGTGATCAAAATTTGAATGCTTAGCACCTGGAGCATCCTGGAGTTATGTGATCACCGTTTGCGACTTTCCCAAGGGGCTACTGACAAGCAAAGTCAATGGTGGAAGCCAGATTCACTTAACGACCATGGCAATAAAAGAGGGTGTGACTTACTTACCAACCACATCACTTAGTAACAAAAGCTTCAGTCCCAACTGGAGTTGTAAGTCAAGGACTACCCATAGAGAAAAATGCTTTTACGAACATACAGGACAATTTAGCAGTCTGATCTTCTCTTACAGTCTGATGTGTTACAAAAGGTTAACATCCCTCCCTATAATCCCTGCTCGCTGAAAATGCTCTTAGTTGTAGTACAGCAATATCTAAAAGGCCAGGTTGTCAACTCTGTTTTACATATTCCAATCGGAATGGTCACTTGAGATTAGAGGCTCACATACATCTCATTTTCTGCTACATTTTCATTCATTATGACAGCATGAATTTGCCAGAACATGAGTGTAAATGTGGAAACGAGGAGGATGGGGGAGGGGGGAGGAGAGGCAACTGTAAATAGGAAGTAAATTTAAACAAAACTGTTTCTCCATTAATACTTTATCTGTAGAAATCATCATGCCAACTGATCTTGAAGAGAAACTTTCCTTTTTTACAGTTAGTGCCTAGACAAATTTGGAGTTTTCCTTTAAAGTATCTAGAAATAGGGCTGGAAGGAAATTTGGAGGTCTTCTAGCTAGTTGTTTATTGAGAAAATTATTCAAATACCTAGGCATAGTTTTCAGGCCATGATCACATATAGATGCCCTGCAAATGTAGGAAAATTAGGTAATACAAAAAGCCCATTCTACACTAACAAGGCATTCTTTCTCCCTGCTGCATATGTATTTGGCCAGTCAAAGCACAATGGCCACTCAGTGGCCAAATAGGCCTATGCAGATCCTCTCTTCCCCTCAGAAAAGTCTAGATCAAGTTCTTTGCTATACGTGAAACCTGATTCTTTGCTGCAAGGTGAGCATTGAGACCAACACCTGGATATCTACTTCCACACTCTATACTGTATGTATTTTGCTCCTGTACATTTGAATCCGCAAATTCTTACAGATAATTTTGCCTCCTCCTGCTTTAATGCAATAAATTAAAATTTTGAAAGTCCTCCCCCCCCTTTAACTCTGCATATTGTACTTGAACAGGAGCATGCAACTGAAGATTAGAGGCAACAGGTTAAGGATATGGAGGTACAGCTAAATTTAGCATAGTTTCCCATGGAAATATTCCCAATTACCTCCCTTACTCTTCTTAGACCTGCCAGATATTGAAGTCAAATCACAATCCATAAATATTTTCTCTTTTAGCATGTTTCAGTGTGGTCGCTCTTAGAAGGGAAACACAAGTGAATTCCATTGGACTAAGGTTCTGCCCAAGTGCAGCCGCTAAGGGAATACTGAAATTGTAAATCACATTTCGTTGGTGTATTTTATGCTGATAGCTATTTATAGTTGATGTCCTCACATTTGAACAAATTCTCTGGTCGCCTCGATTGTTTTTATTTACTCTCAGACAGCTGTGATTCTGCTACTTAAATTTCAGCCAGGTTTTGCTATGCATATGTGAAATGTGTAGCTGATTTATGGACATGCTTACCCAGTTTTATTCTTAGGGTGTTGTTGTTTTTTTCCCTTTCTCTCTGCGTAACTTATTTCTATCGTCAAGCTTCATTACTGGTCATGGACCACAGGAAAGATTTCTTATCTTGAGGGAGTCCTCATACACTCCCTGGTAAGAGGTGAAGAGGCTGCTGAAAGCACAGGAATGAGCAGGAGATGCACGTGACTGTAGATTGTTTTGCTGAAAAGCAAGGATGCCTTGGAGGGGAAGGGAAGCTCGCCTGGAGGAATTGTAACATTTGCAATGTGTAAACAGGGCTTCCCTCGCTCTTCTGTCCTTTCCTGGTAAAGTCTTCCCTGAAACAGAAGGGAATGCAAAGAATCCAACCATTTCAGCAAAATGCTGAAGTGAGCAATGCAATGGCATGACGTGAGCTCTGCCCCTTTCCTACGTGTGTGAGGTGTTGCAATACGTGTCCCACAGGGGCCAAGCTTGCGCTGGGACATTCCAGTATTTGTTTCATCGTTGCCCTCTTGCTCAGATTCAAACATGGGTTTCCCTTCTGAGTTACTGTTATGGTTAAGGCTTCAGGCCTTACATATATATCTCATATATATATATATATATGACAGTCAAATTGGTGAAATGATTAAGACTTGAGCTAGAAACTGAGGGACCCTGAGTTTTAGTTCTGCCTTGAGCATAAAGTCAGCTGACTGACCTGTCATTTTCTCTGAGCCCTGGAAACAGGTAAGGGCAAACCACTTCCAAAATCTTGCCAAGAAAATTGCAGGGATCTGCCTAGGTAATTGTCAGGACACAACACTGCCTCAAAGGTTATACACCCACATATATATACACGAACACACACACACACACAAATGTATTCAGTGGCCTTCAACTTACAGCAGTTCATTTAGTGACCATTCAAAGTTGCAACAGCAGTGAAAAAAGTGAGTTATGATCACAACTGTTGAAGCATGCCCACAGCCACATGATCAAAATTCAGACATTTCGCAACTGATTCATGTTTGTGATGGTTGCAGTGTCCTGGAGTCATGTGATCACCTTTTGTGACCTTATGATAAGCAAAGTCAATAAGAAAGCATATTACTACCTTAACAATTGCAGTGATTCACTTAATGACTCTGGCAGAAAAGGTCATAAAATGAGACAAAACTAGCTTAGTAACATTCTCACTTAGCAACAGAAATTTGGGCTTAATTGTGGCTGTAAGTTGAGAACTACCTGTATTCTTTTTTCCTTCTCGTGTTCATATATTCTTCACTTTCATATATGCCTTCACATAAACAGGTGTGTTTTATATGTGAGTACACATACATACACACATACACTTTTTCATTCTCCAGGTGAAAAGGATGGATTTCTACTTGAGTGTGCAGTCCTAGAGAGCTGGGTATTATATGACATTGTTACATCTTTATAGTTTTATCTCCTCTTCCATGGAAGAGATGTCATATTACATTCAGGGTCATCCTTTTTCTTTAAAAATGGTACCTATTTACATTTCACAAATTACTATTTAAAACTACAAAAATTTAGGGACTGAATGTAACTAAATAAGGAATATATTCTCAAAGGTGTCACACATTGTACAACCTGCATATTTTTAGATCATCCCACTTAGTGTCTGTCACACAATCAGACTGGATTCTGTACAATGCTATGCATGTTGACATCTAGAAAATTTTCTTTCCCAGACAGGAAAATAACCCAGCAATAAGAAATGTTTGGCAGCAAGTGAAGCTATGGAGGCTAGAAATGTATACCTACTTAGCAATACAGACATTTCCTTGAACGCAAGAGGCTTTCCTTCTGAAGAAGTTGAGCAAAGCTACTTTGGCAAGGAAGCTATAAGATATTTTTCAACCCTGGCTAAATATAACCTTCTACCTAAATAATCAAACTGTTTTGACAACGTGACTGGTATTTTTAAGAGTTTCAATTAACCATATCAAGTTGGGTAGCCATGTCCAATACAAAACAATGAAATAGCTCTGTTGTTTTCACTTGTTAAAATTAGCATTTTTCGGAATACCTACACTTCCTGCCTATCTTTGTTAACCATATAATCTCTACCTATTTTAAAAGATTCTACTTGTTGGTTAGGCTTCCCACATTTCATGCCTGCTAGAGGTGATGATCCCCCCCCCCCGAATATTTAGCCATCATGGCTCATCATGGCTCATCATGGAGCTTTTCTTGAGATGGATAATGGTGGCCAACTTCTATCCTAGTTAGTATCTATCCTACAGTGACTCCATTGCAGCATAAACCCAAATCATTTTATGAAAAATTCATGGCTGATTTTTGTTTAAAAATTGCAATCTTTTACTGAGCCCCCAAAAAGCTGATAAGTAAAACAATAGAAAACATGAAAGAAATCTTAGAAAAGGAATTCAGAAACATAGAAGGGAACATTAGTTCTCTTTCCTGAATGATAATTACCTAAGACTTCCATCCAGATAAATATGTTGCATTGATTCATATATGGAGCAGAGTATTTCAGAGAACTACTATCCACTCTCAGATTTTCCCCTAAGAAGTCAATGACTAACTTTACTTACATTTCCCCCCTCCAAATATATATATATATATATACGGTACAAAACGAAAGCTTTAGAGCCATTGTGAAGTCACATCAGCACTGAGTTCATTTTGCTGAGAGTATAACCCTTAAATAATGGCCTGTATTGGTGACCTAGTCAAAACATCTCCCTGTTTACATAACTGAACTGTTTTGTCCTCTTTGCAGGTCAGTCATGCATCCACTGCAGAAATCCTTAGCGACAAAGTGCGCTTTCCTTCTTTCCTGCGCACTGTGCCCAGTGATTCCTATCAGACCAAAGCAATGGCACGATTAATCCACAAATCAGGATGGAACTGGATTGGAATCATTGCCACCGATGATGACTTTGGGCGGCTCGCTGTGGAAAGCTTTGGATTACAGGCCATGGCTAACAACGTCTGCATTGCCTTTAAAGAAATGTTGCCAGCTTATCTCTCAGACAGCACGATCCACAGCAAAATTAATCAAGCACTTGAGAAGATTGTCAAGGAAACCAGGGTAAATGTCATCGTCGTCTTTCTGAGGCAATTCCACGTAATGAGACTTTTCAGAAAAGCAATAGAAAGGAACATAAATAAGACCTGGATTGCAAGTGATAACTGGTCAGCAGCTGTGAAGATTAGCACCCTTCCAAATATCAGCCGCCTGGGGAAAGTGGTTGGATTTACATTCAAAAGTGGCAACATGTCCTCTTTTCATGAGTTTTTGAGCAATCTACCAACCACACCCAGGGGCAACAACAAGTTCTTAAGGGAATATACGATGCTAATGTCAACGTGCTCCCATATAAATGATCAAGACCTGAGTAAGTGCATTTCAAACCATTCGGCAGAGAGTTTGCTCCAAAATCAGACTCGCCCAACCAACAGCCTTTGGCGAGAGGAATTTCTTATTGCCAATATTGAACCAGGATTTATCCACAGCACCATGCTAGCAGTGCATGCCATTGCCAAGGCCATTCAGAAACAATGCAAGGACAGAGACTGCAAAGATCCATACGCTTTCGCTCCTTGGGAGGTAGGGCTTGATAATATTTTTCATGCTCGTTTAGCTCTGCTTTGCATCTCTTTCTTCCTTGCATATTAGTGCACAAATATTAATGTGAGAGTCTACTTTTGTTATTTACTCAGGATGAGGTAAGGAAGCTCATTAAAACATCTTGAGTGTAACATACGTTGCATTCCACATGTGATGTTCTGGTTCCTTAGCAGTTGAAATTGCATTCATTTTCTTTCTTCTGCAAGCCTGAGAGCTTTGTTTCTCATGGTAATTGGAGAAACCTTACATGACCTTACACATCATACTTCCACTCTTACTGGATTTGCAAACATGCCAAGCCACGTCTTGTTGAGAAAGTCATAAACAGCTGGATTCATAGTAATACATAGTAATAAGCTAAAACCAGACAAGCCACATCATGACTTAGGATAATGTGTGACTGTGCCCTCTGCTTTAAGAGATAGCACATTTTTTATAATCAACAACATGTGTGTATATAAATGCATATTAGAAGCTTAAGATTCTCTTGTGTTTGTTTTAATTTTGTCTGAGGATAAACAGATCATATTTGAAACTGAGGAGCCACTTACAAGATCAGTTTCTACCATTAAAATTTAACTCCAATAAGAAGGAGTTAATAGAAATGTAAGGTTTTTTTGTGGGGAAGCTTCATCTTTGCTCCTAAATCAAAATACAAATAGACACCTTTACTAGTCATATATCCCCCCTTTTTCCCCACCAAAAGAGGCCTATTGACTACTTTATAATTTCTGGGTGGGTCAATACTTAGAGAAAGTAACCCAGTCAAAATAGCATGAATGCATCCTGGCAAATCCCAATAGCAATTTCCCTTCCAAATTCTGAGCATCACATTTGAGTTAATTCTTTTGAAAGAAAAATCCTTAGTTTCAAGAAGAAAAGTTTCCATTATGATCTATAGCAATTTGCTCCTATATCAGCAACAATATATTGTTTCATCATGCTATTTCCAAGTGTCATTGGAGATGCTTGCTGTACCTTACCTAAAAAAATTCTAAGCAAAACATCCTGGAAAGCAAGTTGACACTGATTTTTCCCACAGATGAAAGAATAAAGAGATGAAAGAATAAAGAGATAATCACAGTGAGAGATACCCTTGAAATTATCAAGAACTGGTGCTTAGCATATACTGAGGGCTCTTCATCCATTTCAATGCAGCCGGATTTCATGCAAGTCCTTAGTTAGTCTGACTTTAAATAATGGCCATGTTTACTTGGTTAATAGACAACCAACACTGGCCTAATGCTTAACCATCTCTTAGCAAACTAACCTAACAATTTTCTAAAAAATGGCTCTCAAACAGGAAAAAAGGGTATGGCTAGCTCTTTTCTCCAGTACCAGCCTGAGCAGAGAGATTTCCACTTCAAGTAATTTTCTCTAACTTTACCGTTTCACTCAAGATCAAATATAAGT
This sequence comes from Oxyrhabdium leporinum, assembly GCA_032468155.1. Lineage (NCBI taxonomy): Eukaryota > Metazoa > Chordata > Lepidosauria > Squamata > Cyclocoridae > Oxyrhabdium > Oxyrhabdium leporinum. The sequence continues at coordinate 53,208 of JANHFL010005743.1, read as the reverse complement.
AAACCATTCCTGACTTAAAAGAAGAAGTTTTGTGCTTTTCAAGTACCCAAAATATAACTGCCTGAAAATCATTTATCTTCCTCTAAGAGAGGCAAAACAGGTGTAGAGCTATAATAATCAATCAAATAGAGTCCAATTGACATTTTTATCTAAATATCAGGGCTGGAATATTCTCTTCTGCATTTTTCTTTTTCTCTTATATAGCAGAATCTATTTGTAAGGCAAATAATGGCCCTTAATCTTCTTTTGATCTTATAATTGAAGAAATATTTGTAAGTGTGTGTAACCCTGAAGTGATAATCCTCCTGGACAATCGATACAAACTTCTGATAGACATATATATGAGTGTATCTGGATTAGTTGCACACATTCTACCAACCTATTCAAGCTTTGATTACTTAGGATTGGATCTTCTCTGTCACAGCACCTACCCTATGTATCAACATTCCCCCAGATAGCTGCATGACCCCATGCTCCCTGCCTTTAAGTGAGCCCTAAAAACCTGGCACTTTTCCCAAGAGTTGGGTTGCAAAGTTTGTGGTCAAAGGGTCAAAGTGGGGGTATTGTAGGTGAATGTTTTTATCAGTTCTCTCAGAGCAAATAAATAGGGAGTTTCTAAGCTTCTATAATGGTTTTTCTTGCTTTCTAGTCTTCTGAACGCCCTCATTTGTCATTTTGGAGTTGAGCAGTCTAGACTATGTATGTGTGTGTGTGTCTGCCTGTCTGTCTATGTGTCTGTGTGTCCATGTGTTGAAGGGATTTTTGAAATCCAAGCCCACCGATACGTTATACCTGCTTCTCACATAGTGTGTTGAGCTTAACATTAATGCTGTTATCTGGGGAGTACCCTGTCAACTTATCTTGTTTTTTTGTGTGGAGATACACTTCCAAAAGAGCTTCCCCACAATTACTGAACTCTCAACCTTCTGGCAAGTGTACCTGAGTTTAAAATGGTTTTGTATGTTTTTAGCAAAGACTTTTGTGGTCATCCTTTAAATCAGTACTCTTTTAAATCAGCAATCTGGGGGTCCACCAATTTTTGTGAACTTCAACTTCCAGAATTCTCAGAAATTACAAAGGGGAATTTTGGAAGCTGAAGAGCCTCCCACACCTTTTTTTTTTCTGAGACAAAGGATTCCCCAAATGAAAGTTATTCACTGTATTGCAGTTTTTAATTGTGTGAACAAAATGGGATTTTCCTCATTTGGAAGTACTGTAATTGGTTATCAAACAATAGGATTTAAAAACAGATTGAAGTATGGCCATGAATTTTATATTCTGCTTGTGAACTTCCAAAGTATAGCAGAAAGGACATTGTATGTCTGGAAGACAAAATGCATAAAATGTCAATAAAAATGGTCATGAATAGATCAGACCCTTATCAAGAAAGCCAAAAGTTTTGGGGGGGCATAATAGAGGTTGAGACATCTATCAGTTTGGAAAAAATAGATCAAAATATTTTTCTTCTCTCCTGCAAATACAGTTTTGAACTCTTCTGTGAAAATGACAATTTCTTCAAGCTAAATGATAATTTCTAACAGTACTGTCTCATATCTATGTATATTTACATATTTACATGTAGCGGTAGTATTATTTTTTATCCTTATTATCTTCTTTACTCTGCCTTTATAGTTATTATTAGTTATTATTAGTTATTATCTTTTATTCATTAAACATGAAACTCAGTCAACTGAACATTTAATAATGTATCACAAATACCAGTGACTGGTGCCAATGGTTGATACGGGTTGCTGCCACCATCCTAGGTATTAACCAAGTATCTTCTTAAAATATACGCTGTTCCGAGTAGCGCAGTTTTTTGCAGTTCCACTGGTGTTATTGCAGGAAGCTGCAATTTCTTGATGTGTTTTTTAAAATTCTTGGACATGGTATCAAGTGCCCAGATGACAATGGGTATCACTGTTACACGTTTCATCCATAACCGTGTAGTTTTGATGGCCAGGTCACGATATTTTGTGATTTTTTCCAGTTCTGTTTCTTTGACTCTGGTGTCTCCTGGTACAGTGATATCAATAAATTGTACACTTTCGCCCTCGACAACCATAATATCTGGCGTGTTGTGTTCTAAATGGTGATCCGGAATAATAATATATAATAAAATTTATTATTATTGTTGTTGTTATTATCATCTCTTCTATTCATTAAACATGAAACTCAGTCAACTGAACATTTAAAAATATATCACAAATATCATTGACTGGCTCTGATGGTTGATACAGGTTGCTGCCAGCATCCTAGGTATCAACCAAGTATTTTCTTAAGATGTACAATGTTCCAAGTAACAGTTTCTACGGGAAGCTCTTCTCAACAGAACAGGAATATTTGATGCTAAAAGTGTTTTTGTTTTGTTTTGTTTTTTATCATGGTTTAGTGAAACTGCACTTTCCCAATGTCTTTCTGAATGTCATTTGGGGTAAAAAGGCCAAGAAAAATTGCTAGTATCATGCACTATATACAGGATTCCATCCTGGAGGTATCTGATTGAGTTTTGCTAGAAGCAGGGTTTGAGGGTGGGGGGTGGGAAAGGGAGGGTGACCGGAAGTTTGGCTTGATTTAGAAAGGTAATGTACATGTTGCTAGTCATTGAATTTACAATATTTGATTTGGGGAGAGTACTAGCATCAAACATATAAACACTTTCCTAAATTACCAAACGCTTTGTCATTCAGTGATTCATAACTTTATCCCCACATCACTTTCCCTGAAAACATTGTATTTGAAATGATAGCAATGATCTGTAATGAGGCATACCCTTCACATAAACATAATTTGATATTACAGACATCAAATAAAGCAATTAAATACACATACAACAAGCTTTCACTCACTTTGGTGTGAAATCTAGGAACAAATGCAGCCAGTTTTATTAAAGCTGTCAAGACTGTATTCCTGTGTCCTGAACAGTTTCATTAAAAGCAAAACTATACACAAATGGCATATCCATTTCCTAATATATCCAGGTGGTCAAATAAGGTGTGAAATGATAAATTGAAGGACTGCATTTGAGTGATGAAACTAACATGAAAGGAACAGAATGGATTAGGAGCGCCTAGAATCTTAGTTGCAAGGGGTTATTTTGTTTGTTTTATTTTACTCAGGACTAGGGCCTATTCAACATTGTCTTCTTCTTTTACAATCACAATGTTCTGCTATTCTCCTACATGCATAAACTGAACTATAGTGGAGTGGTAGAATGCCTGTTACCATAAGAAAGCATTGTATTCCTGTATCCCCTTCTATGTAAAAATTAAACTTATAGTAAACTTAAAATATAAGTTATTTGCAAATGTGAAATTATAAACTGAACAATGATATGACAGCCTAGCCATTTGTCTGTTGTGTTGTTATTCTGTTTGTAGTGAGGTGAGGTCAACTTGCATAGTCTGAAAGTGAGGTGGTTTATCTCAGCTGAACATTCAACCATCTCATTCAGACAGGTTTAAGTTACTGTGGTGAGATGATGCAATTGTGAAATTCTCTCAAAAATGGGCAGCTGGCCAGACCAGGTCACAGGTGGACTTTTAAGCCTTGAGAACAACCTTGAGAATCATTTCAATTATATTTCTAATATGGAAAGGGGGGAAAAAGTTAATCACATGAGGTTTGTATCAATGCAATACTTCAAATGCAATTCCAAAAAAGCTGCCACATACTCTGGGACAGGTGTGTCAAACTCAAGGCCCGCAGGCCAGATCCAGCCCATGGAGTGCTTAGATCTGGCCCAAAGAGCCACCCTGGAAACAATGAAGGACCGGCCCACGGTGCCTTTGCCAGCAAAAACAGAGTTCGGAAGGGTCACGTGCAGCCCACCCAGGCTCCATTTTCAGCTGTGACAGCCTCCAGCAGCCCTCTGCCAGCAAAAATGGAGCTTGGGAGGTGGGGGGGGGGCTGGTAGAGGGCTATCAAAACAAATTAAAAACAAAAGAAAAGAAATGTTTCCCCTTTTGCATTTGAGCATGCAAGAAGAGACAGGAAAGGAGAAAGGAAAAGAGGAAAGAAAAAGAAAAAGAAGGAAAGATGGGAAAAGAGCAAGGAAGAAAAAAGAAGGAAAGAGGGGAAGGAAGAAGAAAGGGGAATGAAGAGAAAGGGAAAGAAGGATGGAAGGAAGGAAGGAAGGAAGGAAGGAAGGAAGGAAGGAAGGAAGGAAGGAAGGAAGGAAGCAAGGAAGGAAAGTATAATGAGAGGGAGGGAGGTTGTGAGGGAAGTCCTGCCTTAGCACTAGGCCACCACAGGTACCCCCATGAGT
>JANHFL010005743.1:38147-48841 GCA_032468155.1 Oxyrhabdium leporinum | reverse complement strand
GAAGGAAGGAAGGAAGGAAGGAAGGAAGGAAGGAAGGAAGGAAGGAAGGAAGGAAATTATAATGAGAGGGAGGGAGGTTGTGAGGGAAGTCCTGCCTTAGCACTAGGCCACCACAGGTACCCCCATGATTGATGTTGAGCTGGCCATGCCCATGCCCTCTGGCCATGCCCACCCACCCGCGCCAGGTCAAACACAACCCTGTTGCGGCCCCCAATGAAATTGTGTTTAACACCCCTGCTCTGGCAGAATGACAAAGTTACTTTAAAGAATTAGAGATAGGAATTATGTTCATGTGCAAAGCATTTTTCCTCAAGTGTTTCTAAAATGCTGCAGAGAAGTAATTGCATGGATTGTGTTTAATATTTTGAGTTGTATGATTGATTCATATTACAACAAGTCTTTTTTTCTGACTTAGCTGACTTCTTCAGTGGCACCTTGAATACCACTCAAAGGTCAACTGTGGCCTTCAATTCAAGGCAGATAGTCCATACCCTGTATTTCATAGTATTACTATTGCTAAGCATCATTGAAGCCCAAATTGTTCCATGTCAAATACCTCACCCATACTTTCACTGACTGTGTCCTTCTCAATTACAGTTATGGTGAATAAAAGCCAAGATGTGCTTGCTCCTGAAATGATAAACACATTACAGGAAGCTATACTGAAGACTTCATAGCATTTGCAAAAGTTAATCACATTATTAACTTTCTATATAGCTTAGTAATATTGTTAAAGGCTTATTTATTTCCAAGGAAATAAGATTAAGTTAATATTTTATTTTTATTTTAGCAAATACAACAAATAATTTTATTTTAGAGATGAGATCAAGCTGATAAACTGCCTTCTGAAAAAAAGTAATTAGGAAAAGGTTTATTTTTATTTCATTCCATGATCCTTTCTTCACATGTTAATTGCCCACCTACTCCCCTTGCTTAGATGGTTTCAATAAACATTTCTTCTTAATCTATAGTTAACACAATCCTGAAGTATGCAATGCTATTAGTTGCTACTATCTGGTGTTTGCCTTCCTTAAGCAATATTGTGTTTCATCGTTCCTTGTTTTCATTATTGCAGTTGCTCGAAATACTTAAAGAGATAAAGTTCACGGATAATGAACGGGAGATCTATTTTGATTCTCAAGGAGACATTATCATAGGATATGATGTTCTGCTCTGGAAGGAAATTGATGAAAGAGTGGTGATTACCAACATGGCAGAGTATGACCTGGAGAAAGATGACTTCATCTTTGCCGATAAAGAAGATGAAATTGAATTCATGAATCTAAAGGTATCCGAAGGCCCTTTGGAAAATCAATGGGACTGAAACACAGAAGGATGTATCTGTACAGGAGATTGGTATAGACTTGGATCCATGCTTTAGTTTGCCACTAAATGGGGAAAGAGAAATGCAGGAAATATTGGATTAATGGATTATGCATAGGCCATCTAGATCCCATCCAATCATTTAGAATATCAATCCATAAGTCTCATCTGGTAACAGCTAGTATAAGTTATATTTCAAAATATCTAGAAGACTCTAGACTGATTATCCTTGTAAGTCAAAAAGCTGCTTTAAGGAGTTAAAGCGAAGTGTTTCATTGTCACTCCCAGTCCCTCTGAAGTAGCTTTTCACCTTCAAATGTGAGGGGCTGTAGAGCCCTAAACTCCTGTCATTAAAACATAAAATAAATATTTGTTTTTCCCCATTGTCACTTCTGGTCAAACAGGTTTTTGAAACAGTTCTACAACTTGTTTGCCAGAGATATAAGTGAGATGAGAGTACCTTTATGCCTTTCTTTGAAATGTTTCATATTACTGTTTAAGACAAAATCTCCTAACCACAATGTTTGAAAATAATTTTATAATAATAACACATTAATACATTTTTAAAAGGCAATTTTGAAATAGCAGCATAAAGAAATCAAACTAACAGTAGTAGTGGGAACTCTAAATTGCAAATCAAAACTGGGCGTTCATTATTTTAAGAAAACACATGTAGATTGTGGTAGTACTTTTACAGATGTCTGGAGAAAGAGTAACATTTCCATATCTTCTATGAAAAAGATATTCTGTAAAGATGACACTCTTTTTTTTTTTTTGCTCAACAATTTAATAGATTGTACCTTCAGGCACATGAATTAGGGTTTTGTGGCTTAACAGAAGATCCAGGAGGTGCAAGCACTTCTTCAAATAAGATTCAGAAGGCAGTTAGGGATTAAAAGATCAACCCCAGAGCAGGGACTAAATTCTAACTTTTCCTCAATCTTTTGAGTGATAGGTGTAATATATTTTTATTGCCTCTGTCCAGAAGAGCAACTGAGAATACCCGAATGACCTTGAAAAATAGAAAGTTAAACAATGGTCTAATATTGGGACACAGATGAGAGCAAAGTCCTTCTCCAGAAAGGAATATAGCAGGTGAATAAGTAAAAGGTGACACTAAGCTCTTCTGGTAACTAATAGTGATACACATAAAGAACTTCAGGTTGTACGTATGGTCCTTTGAAGAGAATGCAGTTCCTTTTAACACTGTTGTCTCAATTCCATTATGATGATATGGGTCCCCCTCTTATGGCCTCTGGGTCTCAGCTGGCCTTCTATAAATTCCCTCCAAAGACCTCCTTAAGATTTATATTCCCTCACTGGAACTAATTGAAGGAAACTCCAGATAAAACTATTGATTTATTAGCCCAGCTGGCAAGATTTCTGGGGAATCCCAAAGACAGTCCATATTTAAGGGTGTCACAGTGTTACCATCCACTTAGGTCTATTTGAAAAGGAATGGAGCTGTTGTAACCTTATGCTTCATGGTCCTACCTCAGCTGGTCACTTGGAGGATATGATAGTTAACAGTACCGAAGGACAATGAAGGATCCAAGAAAAATAACAGGTGATGATGTCCCTATCAATTATCCATTGATCCACCAGGGGCACCAAGGCTGCAGATGTACCACATCGCACCCACAGATACAAGAGATTGGTTTAATCTAAGACTTTATACCACATATAGCAGTCAGTCTTTTCACATGCTTCCATTCTCAGTTAATAAAAACCTGTGAGCAGGACCCAGATTAAATTAGTGGAATTAAATTTAGAGTCAGGTTAAATAAGTGGTTTAGGCATTGTGGCTGACCTTAACATGTGCTGGAAGCCTTTTCTTTGCCACTACAGCATCTTCTCATTGTTGGTATCGTATTGTGAAATGTCTTATCTGTTCTGTACATTGTTTGTTTCAGCTCTCAGATATTGGCCATTTCCACTCCTGGTCATTTAAACAAAAAATCCACAAGTTTTTTTGGTTTTATCTCCAGCAATAGATTTTTTTTAAAAAAAAAGAAAAGAAAGAAAATACCACTATCACACTTTCTGAATTTTAAATTTGTTGATAATTTTATCTTTATTTTGTGAATTTATTCCTATAAATGTACTCTCTTTTTCTGTAAACAGCCCAGTGAACATAAGATGAACATAGTAAATACACTATTAATAAATAAATAGTGCTTTTCATGCAACAGTGCATTCAGTGCTTTTCACTCAGATGCAGTGGGCCCATCAACATCCCCTTGGTCCCTCAAGTTTCTTGCCCCAACTACCCTTACCTAATTGTTTAAGGTATTTTTATTTACAAAAAAAATAAATGGGAACCTGGCATGCTACAAAGTCTTCGCCAGCCTCGGACATAATCTTTCCTTACAGGACTGTCTAAACATTATAGAATTGTCACCTCAAAAAGTTGCATTGGTAGAAGGCAATTGCTCAGTGCTTTGATTAGAAATGTATTCACATCATTATCATCTAGAAGGAAAAAAGAAAGATATAACAGATTGTCGAGAGTATTGTATGGTGCTAAAGGAACTTCACAGTTTCTCAATTTGTCAATTGAGGCTTAGGGCCTTATGTGGCCTTCTTCATGACATCAATTTAGAAAATTAGTTCACTGCCATAGCAATTACTTCAGGAAGAGCATCAGAACGTATCCCTATATTTCAAATATGCCCACTGGTTTGAAAAGGTTGCCAGACCCAACCCTGGACAATCATTGATGGTTTTCAGAGTAGCAAACAGGTGTTTATCATTTGAGGTACAGATGGTCCTTGAATTATGATCACAATGGAATTTCCATCATGATGTTCATAAGTCAAAGTACCCATATGATTGGACCTGATTTTATGACTTGATTTTAGTGCTCGTTAAAGCGAACACCACAGACATTAAGTAAAAACTGCAGCCATTAAGCAAATTCATGTATTTCTGGAAACCAAGCAAAAAGGCTAGAAACCAGCAAAAAACATAGTAAATTGTGGTTACATGACCATGCAATGCTGCCACCAGTAGTAAAGGTGAGCTGGATGCTAAATTCCCAAAATACAGTCATATAACCAGAAGTGTATGCAGCCATCAAAACTCCAGAAATGGGACATAAGTAGCTTTTGTGGTGGATTCATTGCTAAGCAACCAGTCATAAATTGAGGACTATCTGTAAGAAAGTAGAAGAGAGCAAGGGAGGAGCTCCATAACATTCTTTGCAAGACTATGGCAGTATGAAATTTCAGCATGGCCATTCAGTGGCATTGTCTGTCATGGATGGTACATAGGCAAGTTACTTCTACCACAGTGAGTGGGTGGGTATCAGCCATAGCAATAACGCTTAGACTTATATATAGCTTCATAGTGCATTACAGCCCTCTCTAAGCAGTTTACAGAATCAGCGTATTTCCCTCAACAATCTGGGTCCTCATTTTACCGACCTTGGAAGGATGGAAGACTGAGTCAACCTTGAGCCAGTGAGGATTGAGCTCCTGACAATGAGTTGAATTAGCCTGCAATACTGTATTCTAACCACTGCGCCACCAGGGCTCCTAAGTATTTAGGATTGGCCATGAATAATATTCATTTGACAGAGATAGTCCACCCTGGATTTGGATTATTTACACTAAGGATCAGATTACAGAATAATGTTCCTGGTAAATTTACAATGAAGATGTGTTAGTGAATAATTTATTGTCATTACTGTTTTTTTTTCTTCCTGGTCTTTTGGTTCTTGCAGAATGTCCAGTCCAAATGCTCTAGGAAATGCAGACCAGGACAAGTGAAGAAAGTTTCTGCAAGTCCACATACCTGCTGCTACGAGTGCATCAGTTGCCCTGAAAACTACTATACAAACCAGACAGGTGAGAAGCCTCAAGGTTAAATTTGTTGAAGGATAGAACATTCGTATGGGTTTTTTTTAAAGAAACCCTCACAGAAAACCAATAATAGATGTATATTTTTTTCCTGGTGCTTTTAGAAAAGACTTTTTATTGCTCTGCCCCATTCACATGCACCCACACGCAACACAAATTAGCAGAAAAAAAATATGAAATAGCTGCAGAAAACCATTTGATTGGTAATGTTGGGGGGCTCTCTATAGAAATTGTGCAACTGGGCACATATGTAGGATTATTATAAGTACCACATCTAGTAATGCAAAAGGAGCGTGTGGGAGTCTTGAAAGATACAGCCGGGCTGTTGGGCTGCATATTTAATTCTTGTTTATGGATTTCTCATGTGACTGTGGTAAGCATGAGTAGAGATCCATCTATATCTGCCACTGAGAACTGGAGATGGGGGAATCTTTTTCTCTCTTCTCCATTTGCATCACACTTATGTCAGAAGCACCAAGGTGCTTCCAGGTTGAAAGGATTAGACAGTGACATCACTGTTGCCTGGGGGACACCCAGTTGGGGGCTCTTTTCATGTCCCTGGCAGCAGCTAGAGCAAGGACAGGAGCTCACCCTATCCCATGGTAGCACTTTGATCTCAAACGTAGGCTTGCTAACCTCCAACCCAGCATCCTAACCACGCGAGCCCCCATACTCCTTCCTTTTCCATTAGATACAGCAGACATGAGTCTCTGAGGGTGGGGTGGAGAGATATGATATTCAGTATATGTCATGGCATCATACAAATGGTCAGTTGTCAGGATGCAAGTATGTTATAGCAGCATTCAATGATAATGTCACTGAGTGGACATCTTCATTTTAATATAATTGTAATTTGCTTCAAAAGCCACCGATGGTTGATTTGAAATGGCTAGAAAACCATTCTAATATGCTGCTCAGAATTTTTTTTTTCTATTCTTATTACCTAAACTTGTGCCTAGACTTTTGTCAGACCAAATATCTCTCAAATAATAAACAAAAATAATTCATTCTAATGAACCAAGTTGATGCATTTCTGAACTTTCAACAAGTTAAGGGAACTGATAGGTGATATTTTTGTTTTTCTATGCATAGATATGGATTACTGCATTTTATGCAACAACAGAACCCACTGGGCCCCAGTGAACAGTTCAACCTGCTACAGGAAGATGGTTCAATACCTCAACTGGAATGACTGGTTTGCTGTTTTGTTAGTGGTTCTCTCTGCCCTTGGAATTGTGTTGATTTGTGCCATTTTCATAATATTTACTCGAAATGTGGACACTCCTGTCGTAAAGGCATCAGGTGGCCTAACTGTATGCTATGTTATACTCCTCTGTCACTTCCTGGCTTTTGTTAGCACAAGCTTATTCATTGGGCAGCCAAAAGCATATAAATGTAAACTAAGACAAGCTCTCTTTGGCATTAGTTTTGCCCTCTGCATTTCATGTATTTTGATTAAGTCCCTGAAAATCTTGCTGGCTTTCAGTTTTGATCCCAAGTTACAAAAATGGCTGAAGGGCCTCTACAGGCCCATCCCCATTGTGTCATTTTGCACAGGGATTCAGATCTTGATTTGTTCGGTCTGGATCACCGTGAGAAGCCCTTTCGTGCAGGAGAACTTCTCCATCCGGAGAGTTATCATCCTGGAATGCAATGAAGGTTCAGGGGTGGCCCTCGGCATCATGTTAGGATATATTGCCCTCCTTGCATTCATCTGCTTTATCTGTGCTTTTAAAGGCAGGAAGCTCCCCGAAAACTACAACGAGGCAAAATTCATTACCTTTGGCATGCTCATCTATTTCATTGCATGGATTATATTCATTCCTGTCTATACAACCACTTTTGGCAAGTACTTGCCCGCGGTTGAAATCATTGTCATTTTAATATCTAACTATGGGATCTTGTGCTGTACATTCTTCCCGAAGTGCTACATCATCCTGTATAAGCAAGAAGCGAATACTAAATCTGCCTTCCTTAAAATGCTGTACAATTATTCTTCCAAGAGTGCAGGGAGTATCAGTGTCAATCAAAGTTCTCTGGACTCTAAGAGCGGGACCCCAACAGTTCCTAGCACAAATGCTTGTTGTAAAGTTAAGGGTGACAAAAACTGGTTGAATGGTAGTTGCCATTTGCAGGCACCTGGGCCCAGAGAAGTGACAGGGGAAGTTCACTTCAAAAATACAGCAGGGCCCACAATACCAAGGAGAAGACTCTCTAGTATATGAAGGGAGATTGGAAGTGTGTGTGTGGGGAGGAGGGTGGGAGGTGTTCTGGAAATATCATTTCAGGATAAGATCATTTGATCAACCCTTAAGTACCTATCAACACCCAAGAGATGCATGTCTCTGCAGACATGATGTTGACTTCCTATGATTGTTTCTTCTCTGCTTTCTTCTTCCATTTGCCTAACTGTGATTCTTAGCTTACCTAGGATTTGAAATCAGAGGCTGAAAACTCAGCCTTAGGAGAATTGTAACCCTGGGTTAAGGGAAAAACTAGTTAGCCTCTGTTAGACCAGTGGTAGGTAACATGTTTTGTTTCTTTTTCCTGTGAAGGGCTATTGTGACTTGAAGGCCAGGGTGAAGCAAGTGGGAGAGACAGACAATGCCAAAGGAGAGTGGGAATCCCATGAGTTTGCCTTCTGGCCTCCCTTTGCTTCCTGGGTTTTCCTTTGATCTCTTTTGCTCTTTTTCTGACTTTATTTTTCGTTCTCACTCTCTTCCCTTTTGCTAAACTTAGGGTAAATTACTTTTGCCCAGGGTCCAAATGGCTACCTTGACTTGTGAAGGACTTTTAAAATTAAGATGAAAGCTACATTCAATAAGGCTAATATCTGTTTATGGTCTGGTAGCCATGGTTGTTCATCCTTGTACTTGATCACGGTTAAGAGAAAGAGTCTTTGGGTCCACACATTTTATTAAGGACAATATGTTATTTCAGCCATTGTAACTGTGGCTTAATGTGGTGTGTATACCAGTTATTGTGGTCTGCAAACCATTGTTTATGGTACAGCAGAATGTGAAACATGCATTCATCTATTGTAAATAAGACTATTTTCTTAAAAATAGGTACATAAAGACTATTTAAACAACATGTAAATGGTACTTCAACAAACCACAATGAGTCCAACCTCAGTTTTATGTGACACATAAACAAGATTAATGAAAGGGAAGAGAAATTTTGAGCGCGGGAAGAAATCATATAGTTGGTTTTGGTTTTATGAAATGATTGTTTTAATGAACTTGGAAATTGAATCCTAACAGCAGCCAATTTTGACTCAGGTGCACCAGTGATTACAAAGTATGATGATACGACAGCAATTATTATATGATAGCTTTTCTGCTGCATTGATGTTTGCTTGGACCTTGCTACAGCATTGAGCAGAACTTCAGCAGTGACTCCATCCTTAGGGGTATCTGCAAATCAAAATGTTATCAAAGTGATGAAATGTACATTAATGTAAGTCCACTTGTTATGTACTTGCACATGAAATTGTGCTGCAAGCTGAAAAGAGTAAAATGTTTTTGTGATGTTACAGAGCATGTTCCTTCAATGCACCCTGCCCCTGCCCCCACGCACACTATGGAATTAAGTAGAAGTATTTCATGAATTCAAGTAACCTTAGCTCTGCTTTGGATTGAGAGCGCTGAAGATAAAGAATATGTCTAAGCAAGGAAGAGATCTCTTGAATTCTGAAACGAGCAGAGAAATGATGTGTTCTCACACTTCCGTACAAATAAACAAGGCTGCATTTAAAGTTTTAATGGGACTGTGTTTCAAGCACAAGCTTAAAGGCTGTCTTTCCAAAGACCTGAACAAATTGCACCATAAGCAATATTGTTTTTTGCTTCTTTCCACTGTACTGTACTCTCAGTTGCATATATATTATTCCTGAATTTACCATTGTTGTGCATAAAAATCAGGATGAGTCAGGAGATATTGAATTATCTTTCATGCAATTAAAACAGGAAATTATTGCTGATCTAATCCATATTATGTCATTCCATAATATAAGAAGTGATTGGAAAGTAGTTGCGGATAACATGTACTAAAATACTAAGGCTATTTCCTTGTCAAATTTATATTAACATGGCTAGAATTGTAATAATAATTGTAATAAATAATTGAAATAACTCCTTTAGCAGTAGCCCTAATATATCTAACAATGGGGTGAACTAATGACCTCACTGAAACAAAGAAGGGTATTTATCATGGGTTTTTCAGATGCCAGATTTACACCCATTAGTCTTGGTGTAAACCCTGCATCTCTTTTTTTGTCAAGAATACACACACACACACACACACACACACTGATTAAGATTATAAAATAATTCACATAACTTCTGTTGAGAAGTTACTTTGTGATATTACAGATGAAGCTCAAAGAATTTACTTTTGGAAAGGGTTACACTGTGAATACCCGTGGACATATTATTTTCACCTTTGAAAAGCATCTCTCTGTGTGTACATATTTGTGTGGTACATATACATGTGTATGTGTGTATTTATCTCTACATATAGACACATACACAGAAACATTTGAATGTATATATAAGCTTGTAAATATTTGTAAATGCTGTTACCAATACTTCACAAGTCTTCAGTGTTAAATATTTGCTGTTGAAAGCTAAACTGCCTGAAATCTGAATGTGGTTTCAGAACAGAGCCTCACATTTAATAAAATGGCTATTCTTTCATCAATGTTGGAATGGATATTTTTTTTGTGAACAGAAACTTCTTGTTATAAAAGAAAGAGTATAATTACACTCCCCTTATTTGATTCTATCTTCTTCTGGAATACTTTTATCTGGAGAGGGGGGGGATGATGAATAACCAATAACTGTATTGTTTTTATAGAATTTTTTTTAAAAATCTATTTTTCATCCCCATCTCTTTGGGGATGAAAAATAGATTAAACTGGAAATTTCTGTGGAGCAACTCAGTGGTTAAGAGTTCTTCAGATATGTCTTTACGAGCAAGATGTTTGAAACATCAAGGAATTTGATTGAACCATTAGGGGACAGCATGGAATCAATAAGGGGTTATACTGTATGTCCACTGGGTCAACAATAGGATCTTTCGTCTTTTTCACAGTAGAAAAAATGAGCTATAGCAGATTTAAGTTGTACAAAGAGAAAGGGTTGTACAGTTTGTTCACACAATTCCCGCCCCCCCCCAAAAAAAAAACCAAAAAAAAATGTTTGTGCCAATTCATTACTGTTTGGGTACTTCTCTTGATGCAACATTCCCTGGTGGTTTTGTTTCTAAATGGTGTTCTCACTATAGCTACCATTTCAGTGGATGGTCAGTTGCCCACACCCCAATAACTATCCTAGCTCCCATATGAACTTACAGCAGCCAATACAAGGGCAAGCTGCACCAGCTACCTAACAAAGTTCTCTTTTGAGGATAATTTATTTATTTATTTATTTATTTTTCACATTTATATACCGCCCCATTACGAAGACTCGGGGCGGTTTACAGCTTATAAGCAATACTCTTACATCAGTA
>JANHFL010005742.1:25819-36410 GCA_032468155.1 Oxyrhabdium leporinum | reverse complement strand
ATCTCCAAGAAGAAGAAGCAGCTTCTTGGATGAGAAGTGAAACGTCTTCAAAGAAAAACAAGAAAGTCCAGGTGCCTCTTGAAAAAGCACCCTTGGGACCTCTGCTTGGTTCTTATACTTTTCATGCCCTGCTCCATTCTTCATACTGTCATGTCTCTCTCTCACACACAAACATCCTCGACCACAGCATCGCAGCACCTCTGCAGCTCTTAAGTACCACATAGGACCATCATTAAAGAATGTACACAAGGCAGGAAACAAAGCGGAGAGTTAACAGTCAGAGACACAAGGATGGATTCAGAGGGCTAAAATGGAAGAACTTAAATGGAAGAACAATCATTTCAGTATAAATATTGTGAGATCGATATCCTAGTCCACAGAACATCCCATGCCATACTTCCAGGAAGGGCACTCCAGCTCGTTCCAGGTGCAGCCTGTGACTCCACTACCTCACAAGCTCTTGGCACAAGCCTTGTTTCCTCTTCCTTCCCAAAAGTCAGCCGCAAGATCTTGCTTCTGCTGGGAGGGCAGCTCCTGCAGAAAGTGTGGCTGGTGACTCCTGAGGAGTAGAGGCCCTCGGAAGCCCCCTCCGCTGGCTGAGTTCCCACAACTTTCTCAGATGGCGTACACGTGCTATTTCTGCTGTAGGATTGCAGTCAGAACAATGGCCAAAAAAAATTCAAGTTGACTGGACGTTGCTGACCTCATGCCAGGCTGAATGGCGATCTGTGTCTCTGTTGTCTTTGTCATAGGTCAGCACACATCGGGAAGATGGTGTCAGCCTCAATAGCAATCATTCAGGGTTGTGCAACACCAGCCCTGCCCAGAGTACAGAACTAAACCATAAAACTCAAGAAAGCTGTAAAGGTGAGTCACATTTCAGTTTCTTCAGTCAGGAAATTTAGTGGGAATCTTTGTGAAATGAGTAACGACCGTGAGCCCTTTTCAGGGGCCGTCGGGATTCCTCTCCTTGACAACAAAGATAGTTTTTGCTTGCTTATGAATTGAATAAAGAACTTCCCACATCCCAGTTCTCTTGAGCCCAGCCGTGTTTTGCTTCAGGGGATTTGCCCGGTCAAATATTTCTAGAGGAAGAAAAACTTGTCTTCTCTTGGCTTCCTTTACCATGCATTACTTCAGATTCCTCTGTTACGTGTCTCCCCAACACATGCATGCACGCACGCGTACACACAGACACACTATATCTTGTTTTCTAACCTAAAATGTTAGCGCTCTTGTAGCCAGTAGCTGTTTTGGTTGCTCTTTGTGCAACAGTAATATTCTTTTCATACGGACCGGAAGCGTGCAAAGAATTGCAAGAGAGGGCAAGGTGCTGCTGCACTGGCAGCTTTGTCTCCAGTCCCTTCTCGACTTAGTCCTAGCACTGAGTGTGGATAGAGTCTTCCCTTGGATAGAGAACCCTCTGGGGTTTTTCAGAAGTTTCTCATCAAACCACACTCCTCTGGACATTCCACAGAAAGCTTACACTCACCTCTGATAATCTGCTTTTTTCTTCAACGTTTCAAATTGTAACTCTTCAAATATGCCCTAGCACTATTTCATAGGAATTATCACATTCCGTTTGCTCTAGTTCCATTAAGAGGATTGGTCACAGCTTCTCTTTTCTAACGGGGGGTGGGGTTGGGGGTGACTGTTTTTTATTCTTCTATGATGTGTTTTTTATTGTTTGTGAGCGGCCCAGAGTCACTGAGAGTGACTGGGCAGCCATATAAACCTTACAAAGAAACAAAATAGGCCACGTTGCACTTCATTGGCTCTCCTTGCAGTGCTGCCCGCTGGGCTGCCAACCCCCTCAGTAGCTCTGGGCCCGCTGGAAATCAAGTTGGAGCACAAGGAGAAGGATGAAAACACACAGGAACCTGCGTCCAATGACATGAAATCTGATGATGAGTCCTCCCAGAAGGACATCAAAATCTCCTCCAGAGGCAGGACGAGGTATGTTGGCTTCTTTCCCGCTATCCCAGAAATCGTGGTCTATCTGGATCAGAATGCCTCCGGAGTAATAAAACTAGTTTCTCAATATGTGCCAATTCCAGGGATCAGTTGTATTTCCAGAATATGCAATAGAAGAGAATCTGCTGAGGAATCCTCTCCATTTCCAGATGTGGAGGGCTGGCCATCGCCTCCTATGAGCAGAAGAGACAAGGGGGTCTGTAGAGATTCTCAGTCATCCAGGTCATGCTTTGTCCCAAAGGTGTTTTTTTCAGGGGGCAACTGGACTTCCTTGTTTTTTCTTTTGAAGACATTTCTCTTCTCATCCACGAAGCTTCTTCAGCTTCCCCACTATCCTGTCAGAGCTGAAGAAGCTTCTTGGGGTTCCCTTGGGGTTGAGGCCTGGGGATCAGGCTGGGAAGGGTGGCGTCTTTTGGTAGATTGTCGGGATGGGGTGACAATCAGGTTCCCTTCTTAAGCTTTCGTGACCGCATCACTCAGAGACATCAGCTCCGGTGGCTGATGTAACCCCAAGGTTAAAAGGGCAGAGGCAGGAGTCTCAAGTAACGGGCAATGGGGAGGGGAGGGATGCTTTGGGGGGGGTGAGGTCAGGGGAGAGCTGGGGTGCGTACAGCAGGTGGGAGAAAAAGCAGGAGAGACTCACTAGAGCGACTTGCCACCTTCCCTGCTTTGCTTGCGGAAAGTGGACAGGGAAGGTGGCAATAGCTCCCTTCAGCGTTGTAGACTGAGAGCCCAGGTCACAATCACCGGGCGTCTGTGACGGCCAGAACTTCAAGGGCTGCTTGTGCATCCATTGTTTTAGTGCCACCATAACTGAACAATTACTGATCAAATGGATGTAAGCTGAGGCCTGCCCAGTCTGTTGTCACTTCTGAATGCTCCCGAACCATGTCACAAGGGCTCCTGTGCAATTACCTGGCTGCACTTGCTGTCCAGACAAAGCAGCACGTAGCTAATTTTTTAAAAGGTTTGGTTACCACAGTGGACAACTAGCAAGGGGCAAGAGGAAGAATCATATTGGCAATGAACTCTCTCCCCTGTATCTCCCCTGTATAACCAGGCAGGCTGTGACTTTGTGCCCATTCTTCACTTGTGAGAGGCACCCCTTGGAGTGTTTGTTGAAGAAAATGTATCCTCGAGTGGCTTTTCTACAGATCTAAGCATGAAATTGTTTACTACTGTAGGTGTTGCTTTAAAAAAATCCAGCTGGTTATAGGCAAGGTGATAATTGGTACAAATGTGGAAGAATAAAATTGTCTCTCCATACCTTTCCTGTTTTTGTTTCAAAAGTAGCACGAACGAAGATGAGGAGCTGAACCCGGAGCAGAAGCTGGAGCGGGAGCGGGAACGGCGGATGGCCAACAATGTCCGGGAGCGCTTGCGTGTCCGGGACATCAACGAAGCCTTCAAGGAACTGGGCCGGATGTGCCAGTTGCACCTGAAAAGCGAAAAGCCCCAGACCAAGCTGCTAATCCTTCACCAGGCTGTGGCAGTCATCCTCGGTCTGGAGCAGCAGGTCCGAGGTAAGCTGGGGCGAGGGGGGGGGGGAGTTTCCTTTGCCCTTGAAGGCAAGCGCTGCCTGCTCTCCATTGCAGGCTGAAGGGAGGGAGGCAGGCTGGGAATAATGTCTATGGTCAGGAAAAGAGGACTTTGCTCAGCCAGAGCCATCTTCCTCTAGCAATAGAGGAATGTACCACTTCACAGTGCTTTACAGCCCTCTCTAAGCAGTTTACAGAGTCAGCCTGTTGTCCCAAACAGTCTGGGTCCTCATTTTACCGATCTAGGAAGGATGGAAGGCTGAGTCAACTTTGAGCAGGTCAGAATCGAACTGCGAAACTGTAGACAGCCGGCAGGCAGCAGAAGTAGCCTGCAGTGCTGCATTGTAACCACTGCGCCACCACGACTTATCCTCTAGAGAGGAAGTCAATTCCAGACTTCTGTCCTTCCGCTCCTTCCGTTTTTCTCTGTTTACTTGTTTTGTTGTTTTACTTGTCTGCACAAGATGGCAAATTATAATTTGCCATCTTGTGCAGACCCTTGTGTTGCAGTGGCAATCCCCCCACACACATCTTGTCAAGTCCATCTATTGTGATTCTTACATGATTTGCCTGATTTCAATAGCTGCACCTGAAAATAAAGCTAATCTGTAGTAAGAAATCCATATTTTGTCCATTTCAGATTTGAACAATCCTTTCTAAAGGTCATGTTATAACATTCTTTATACTGTCCTCCTTTGGTAGAACTGAAATGCTAGTTGGCCTCCAATAGGCAAGATTTTTTATTCCACAAATGATGCAGTTGACATCAAGGCCACCTACTTCCTGGGTGTCCCATTGGGTGTTTGTTCTTTCTTCCGAGATACCAGCTGGATCGGCTGAGGTTCTTCCCGAGGTGCTTTCTCAGCTGAGGCATTTCCAGGATGTGTATATAAATGAGATGCTAACGGTAGCAGCAGTAGTATCTACTCGAGGAGCTGAAGCACTGACATTCATTTCATCACTTCTGCTAGCAGCATGGACCTGTTTTTTTTTCTCTTTCCCTGCCTCGGGGATTTTGTAAAGAAGTAAGAATCTTGTCACTGTTTTTCAGATTCTTTCTCTTGGAAGATTGGGTGTGATGGCTTGTGTCCGAACCTTCAAATCCTTGCTTAATCTGAGGCTGTCTGGGTGACTTTGCATCAGTCACCTTCCCTTGCTTGACTCCCTCATGGGACTGTTAAGAAGCATTTAAACAAGCCTTGAGTTCTTTGAAAGAAGAATGGGTTATAAACCTGTCCTATTGAAAATGGACTTCTAAATAGAAAGGCTCCTTGTTTACTACAAGAATAGATTAAACCTCACTAGAGATTCCAAGGAGCAGAAGCCAGGAGTTCCCACAGCCCTCTGCGTGGGGGAGCAGTTTGAAAGAGTGCAGATGGAGAGGCATAACATGCAAGGGCTTGCCTGCAAATCCTGCCCTCAGGCGGAAGCTGGACTTCAGTGCTGCCTCGGTGCTAGCAGCTTAAAGAGGTATTTCCGTTTCTTTCTGTCATTGCTTCTAGAGAGGAACCTGAACCCCAAAGCAGCTTTCCTTAAGAGAAGGGAAGAGGAAAAGGGGTCTGTTGTGTCAGCAGAGCCACCGCCCCCCCGCCCAGGAAGCCATCCAGCACTTAGTGAAACTGCCAATCCAGTGGGACATATGTGAACGTCAACGAGGTGACCTGCTTTATGTCTGCAGGGATGGGGGAGGGGCTGACACAGCTGTTGGTGGGCACACAGGGTATGACAAAACCCAAAAACGTGTCAGTTACACTATGTGTTAACTTGAACTGCGACATAACAAAACCCAGACTGTGTTGGAATCCTTTACAGGATCACCAGCACGATTTATGGAAAGCAACAGTCACCCTCAACGAAGCGTATGGCTTTTGTTGGGGGTGGGTGAGGCTACGCAGCTCTGGCGCCTCAGATTACGGTGCTCAGAATAAGAACTGGCTCCACCGGAAGCAGACCATCCAGGCCAGAGGCCAGGCCGCCTGTCCTTTCCCACGGTGCCCTGTAACCGTCGATGCTTCAACATTGCCCTTTTTGTGTCTAGATTGAAATCCAGACCCACGTGGAAGAGGCCAAGAGAGAGATCTTTTCTTCAGGCGGACCCTCCACATAGCATTAAACAGGACCATCTCGCCAGAGAAACAACCCATCCAGAAGGGCCCTGTGAGAACCCCTGAAGAGCGAACGAGCAGCAGGCTCTTCTTCCAACAGAACTTCTGCCCAGAGATGGTGGCACCTCTCCTCCTCCTCCTCCTCCTCCTCCTCCTCCTCCTCTTTGCGGGTCTCCTGTTGCTGCAGCGCAGAGACTCTGGTCTCCTCTCCGCTTGGTGGGGAAACTACCTTGTGCCTAAACCAAATTGACAGATGCATTGTAACTAGAAAATGTTATTTATTTGTAATGGAACTGTCAGGATCCATCGTATGAAGGGAAACATTGGTCTGTTTAAAGCTTGGTTGAGATACTGATGTTGAGAAGTGCATTCTGAGAAGGAAGCCACAAGGCCACCGGCCCTTCACGTGCCCCCCATGCCTACCAGAGTGCCAGCTCCCCTTTCTCTGGCCGTCGGACATGTATTTCCTGGATAGGTACCTTGATCTTGAGGAGCACCGGCCTGCAGGCAGCCGTCTTGACCCACAGCCCTCGGCCTCTCGCATCACGGGCACAAGCCACGTAGAGCCACAGCACTCCTTGAGCTGAAACCACCTCTGCCTTTTACCTTCTCAAACAGCTCCCTCCCTTCGAAGGCTTGTATGGGGACCGAGAGGAAGCCCGTCTAGAATTGCCCTGGAGCTGTAAAAACTAGCATAGCATAGCCTGGGTTAAAATCTTGGCCTGGGACAAGAGCAGTGGAAGACGACCCGGGGTGCCCTGATGCCTAGCTTCCCCATAGAGAAGGGGGCTTCCTCCCTTCCTGGTCAGTTGCCTTTGCTGAGGGCCCAGCAGGGAGGGCCTCTCCCTGGGCAGTTCCTCCCCCTTTGATCCCCCTCTGAACTTCCGTGAAGGCTGTCTTCCATTGTAGCAGCCCAGAGAAAGGCCCGCCGTGGCACTGCCCTGCCATCCTGAGCAAACTTCTCTTGCAAGATTTGAATTGCTCCTCCACCTTTGAGAGCATTGTGGCTCTAACTGGCTTCCTTTCTACAAGGGGAAGTGCCTTTCAGGTGGTTCTTAGCACATGCTGGTTTGTTAAGCGGCTGTCCTAAAGTGACTCTGGGCAAGCCTCTGCCCCCTTCTTCGTATTCCCCAGCCAGTGGACTTTGGCTCCTGGCTGGCGACTTCCTGCCTCTGTTGGGCTGTGCAGGATGTGTGCTGTGCGCCCCAAAGTTTCCCTTTGGGAAACCAAGAGAGAAAACATTTGACTTATTTTTCACTGTAGCTAGTCTTTTATACAATAATCTTGTAAGAAGTTTCTTGAATTCTAAATATTACTCTTTCTAGATTTTTGAAATCAAAAGTTTTCAGTAAAAATTTCTTACTTTATTTTACTATATTAGGTAGTAAGAAATGTAGGGTTGTTTACCATAACCTATTCATTAATATCAGAAATTTACAATAACATTGTAAGAGCATAGTAGGGTTCTAGCATCCTGTGTAGTACCTTATGGAGTATTGTAAGAGCTATTTGTCCGAGATGAATTGCTTCTCATCTTGTTACTCAATTTCCAGATGTTGGTTTATTGCAAATTTGTACCTTGTGTCAAATTTCAAGATATTACAGATACACCTTTTTGACCAGCAACAAGTTCAACACTTTCTGTCTGTCAGAAAACACTATGTATATAACATTTATGTAGCAATAAATGTGCCATCCTTTTGTAATTATTGTTTCAGGCAATCTTTAACAATTTTTATGCCGTTGTCTATTTTGGGCCAATCCTTATCTGCACATGAACAGAAAGGATGAAGTTTAAATGGACATGCCAAGTGATTTAAAGCTATATTGATTTTAGTGTTTAAAAAGTGAAGTAAAGCTATTCCCCATTTAAATTAAGATTAACAAAGATGCTGGATTTGTTTCTCTAGATTTACACTATTCCTCTATATGCTACTTTAAACCATCTGGAACATGCCCAGCCCACAGGCCTGGTTCAGAAAAACCCACATGCAGAGACCAGAGGAAAAGTTCATGAAGGGAGTCGGCTTTCCAGGCAAAAGCAAGGCAAGACAAGGGCAGGAATGGGAAGGACCAGGGAGGTCAGCCACAAGTGCATTACACCCAACTGAAGTGAGGTGCAAGGGTGGAGGAGCAGGAGGTACTATGGGCCTCAAGACAAAATGGCCCAAGATTCTTCCAGAAATTGTGTTTGGGACCAGGTAGAGAATGAAATCTGGAGATTGCCTCTCACTTGCTTTCGTTTCCGTGCAGATTGCTCTTCCCATGCCATTGCAACATTTATTTATTTACTCAATTTATATGGCCACTCATATCAAGCAGGTGTTTCTAGGTGCAAACAATCATTAAAACCAATTTAAAACATAATCTAAAAAAATAAATGTATATAGCAGCTGAAAAAATCCATATATTCAATATCCATATAAGATACAAAATCTTCAAAAATAAGATTACAAAAATAACAAAGAACTTTATAGGTGCAGGCAGAAGACATTTGCAAATGAGGTGAGCCACAATGGCTGTGGGATCCAGTCTGCCTCTCAGGAAATGGTACTTGCCCTCAAGGGCTTCTTAGGGGTGCCACTAATTAATACCACGGTATATTTATATATCACCAACTCCACACAGACTCCTTGTGGCATAAAGCTCAAAGGCCCAAATCAAACTTCCCAGCCTCAGCAGTATTTATAAATCCAAAGCTTTGGAAGCAACTCTTGGACCCCTTTGCAGGTGCATGCCAACTCTTTGCTGACCTGGAAGGGATGAAGGCAGATATGTTGTGTCTGGAGCAGCCTCCCAACTACTGCAGTCTACGGATGTTGGGGATGTTACAAGCTGCCTAAGGATGCTTGAGATTTGCAGTACGCAGACCACTACCCGGGGGCCTTGGGCTGCCTCATGGCATCTCCCTGGAGCACCCAGAGCTACAGGAAGCCCCATTCAGAGCGACCTCACCCTTCGTGCCGTTTGTGATGGGTCACCCTTGGGAGCTTATAGTTACTCCTACAGAAGGTAAGATTGGCTGTCATCTTGGGTTGATCATATAAGCAAACTGCTGAGAACCCTGATCTGCAGTCACAATTGAAAAAGATCTGATTCAGAGCTAGCTTGAAATAGAATTCTAGAGCTCTCTTCCTAGCAACACCGAATCCAATCGGTGGCTTAGAATACAAGGGAGCAAGCTGCCATGATGTCTGTCTTTACTGTCAGTCAGTGAGCAATGACCACAAGGAGGTTGTCCCTGAGCCACGTTCGGTGAACCCGAGCATCCTTTTCTGTCTGTGGGGCCTTCGTTGTGCTGTCCAGCCCTTTAACACCATGGGGGCCCTGCAGCTAAAACTTCCTTTACTCTCCCCTCGGCAATCCTTATGCTCCAGCTAGGTAAGTTTTAAAAAGAAAACTAAAGTTTTATCAAAGTTGAGATAATCCAGAACCTTGCTTGGCACCATTGTTCTGCCTCCTGCTTCCGCTCCTCCCCCAAGAGCCTCTCCCCCCAAGAGCCCCTCCCCCCCAACTAAATTAGGCTGGGAAGGACTGCTTTGAAGACTGCAATGGGGTGGACGGGTCTGCTTCACAATTTGCTGGATCTTCAGAACCTGCCACTCTGGTTGTGGCAGTGAATGGGTCCCTGAGCGGTTAAATTGATTAAATAAATCGAGCCTCGCCTAGGGTGGTGCATGCAGGCCAGCAACAACCCAAGGTCGCCCTGAAAGACAGCCAGGTCTCCTGTCATCTCAGGAGCAGGGTCCAAGCAGGGCCTCTCCTAGGAAACAGGGCAACAGGGTCCTGCCCCAGGCGTGTGGGGCCTTCAGTTCGCTTCTCACCTTGAGCCGGTGGATTCCAGAGTCAAAGCCCAGAGCTGCAAGCATTTCCCAATCAGTGACTGGGAGTGACCTCTCTTGTGCCAGAAGCCTTCTTAAGCGGCTCAGGTTTTCTGTTTGGAATATTTCAAACTGAGGAAGATGAATGGAAGCTAGCGCTGTTGCCCCCGGGAGCCTTACAAAGGTCATAGAAGATTAAATGGAGAAATAGCTCATTTGCTTAGTGGTTAAGGCAGCAGGCTAGAGAGGACCCCTTGGGCACAATGCCTGCTGGGTGGCCCTGGGAGGAGGAGGAGGAGGAGGCAAGGGCAATCCACTTCCAAAATCTTGCCAAGAAAAGTGAGTGACTTGTCACCAGGACCCACGCGGTCTCTCTCTCTCTCTCTCTCTCTCTCTCTCTCTCTCTCTCTCTCTCTCTCTCTCTCTCTCTCTCTCTGTCACAAACACAAACGCCCAGAGAGAGTGGAAACAGCTGTCCTATTTCAAGAGATGGCCAGGCCAGGGGTTCCTCCGGCAGGTGGCGCTCTTGGCTAAGTTCCAGAGCTCCGAGGTGGCCAAGGGAGGCCGAGCGGGAGGAGCCCCTGAATTAATTAATTAATTAATTAATTTTTGGGGTGAGGCTTCCCGGGATTTCCTTTCCGGGGACACGAATGAACGGGAATAGCCTTTCGGAACCAGGCGCTGCAATCCGGCCCTTGGCGGAGGGGGAGGGGCAGAGCGAGCCCCTTCGGACCATCGTTCCCAACGGGGCAAACCTATGGAGATGAATTCCCTCCGCCTGCCAGAATCGCTGCTCCCATAAGACGCCTCCCCGCGGCCGAGGAGCCCGCCGGGCCCCCTGCCCTCCTCGTCGGCGGCAGATCCGGGGGCTGCCTGGCCTCCTGGCTCCGGGGGAGAGCGGCCCGCTTGACAGCGGCGCTGGGGCGGCGGGGGAGCCGGCCGAGGCGGGACAGTCCCGATTCCCGGTTGTGCGGGCTCTCCGTCGGGCAGAAGTCGGCGGCTCCTGAGCGCGTGCAGAGGGCGGACGGGCGTCCTCGCCCCGCCCGGCGGGCTGCCCGCCGCAGGTCCCTCCCTCGGCGGCCTGGAAGAGGCGGGCGGCGGGCAGAGGCGCTGGCTTGGCGGGGCTCGGCTCGGAGGAGGACGCGGCGCGAGC